>PVIU01017811.1:0-40819 GCA_004026605.1 Ondatra zibethicus
TGGGGATCCCAGGTGTCCACGGGCATGTCCCCAGCTAGGTATTCAGGCAGCAGAGGAGAGGGTGCCAGAACTAGCCTTGTACCATAGTCACATTGATGATTATCTTGATCACCATTATAGAAATTTCATCCGATGGATGGAGATAGAGACAGAGACCCACAATCACATCAGAGCAATGGATTGAGCCCCCAAGGTGCAGCTGAAGAGCAGAAGGTGGGAGAAGATAAGAAAGGAAGTTAGGACCGTGAGGGGCTGGTCCACCTACTGAGACAGTGTGCCTGAACTAATGGGAGCGCACCAATCCAGCTGGACTGGGACTGAATGAGCATAGGATCAAACCAGACTCTCTGAATGTGGCAGCGAAAGTTGGCGGATGGAGAACCCAACAACAATGACACCAGGACCTATCTCTTCTGCATGTATTATCGTTTTGGGAACCGAGTCTTTTTGAATGCACTCCTTCCAAGGCCGGGAGGGAGGGGGTTGGGCCTTGGACTTCCAACAGGGCAGGGCACCATGCCCTCTTTCAAGGAAGAAGGGAGAGGGAGGAGGGGTGGGGGGTAGCGGGAGGGGACCGGGAGAAGGGGAAGAAAGGAGAAAATGTTATTTCTTTAATTATGTTTTTGAATGGAAAAAATAAAACAATGTAAAAAAAACCAAAAAAGAAAAAATTAATAATAAAATATGTGGTATCTTCATAAAAAAAATTGAACAATTTCAGAGAAGCACAAGAAAGGTGCTCAACAGATTCTATAAGTTATTATAACTTCACAAAAAATTGCAACACAAGAAACTTCTCAGGAGCCTAGATAAAGGGGAAGCAGAAGCATAGGGGTGATAATATCAAGATATATTGTGTCTGTGTGTGTTTTCAAAGAATAAATAAAAAATAGTAAAGATAAATAAATCTCAATGAATATATAAATGCAAAATCTAAATAAAACCTTGACAAATTGAGTTTATTAATATCTTTCTAAAATATATTATAATTCTAAAAGATAATTCTGGTTTCCCCTCAATTATCTGTTTTCCAATTTATTCAATGTACTTGAATTCTCAAGCAAACAGCTAACAGCTTAATGTATTCAGATGCCACCATCTTGAATCTGAAACTAAGATCAACACAAAATGAATTTTGTCCTCACTCCACCTCAGTGCTCATGTTCCCACACAGGATTTAGGCTAAAGGCCTACAGATGCATGTGTTGCTTCTTCTCGTGTCTTTTATTAGAGAGAGTGTCCACGAGTAGGTTATTAGCGTCCTAAGCCCCACGCAGGGGAGACATCTGTAGGGATCCAGCCTCGACGGAGTTCGCACATTGCAGGGTAGGAGAATGAGGATTAGAATTATTAAGCAAAAGGAACAGAGATATGAGAGAAATAAAAGACAGAAACACAGGACAGCATTGGGAGGGAAACTGAATGAATACTGAATTGCCATATTTATGTTTCACATGTCTTAAATAGTTCACTTTATTTAAAAATACCACATGATATAAGGAATAAATCAAGTATCGTTGGGCAGCTACTCCCTGGGACCTCCTGCCAATCTCCCCTCCCCCTTCTGTTCTCCATGGGCTCCTGCACATATATGGACACACAGAGAGAGAAATAAATATTTTCAAAATGCAGTCTCATTTTAAAAGTACTGTCTTCTTGAAAGAAACAAGAGAAAGTGTTAACCTTAACTTTATAGACAGCAATCAAGTACCTTTCAAAACTGGGGTGGGGGGTGTCAGCTATCAAGATTTTAATGAACTCAAGAATGCAAATGTGTCTTCTTCTAATTACTCCTTTTAAGGATATTATAAAAGACTACCAGGAAAATGACACATTTGGGTCACATATCCATCTAACCTCTGGCACACACAGAAGAATCTGCACAGTGAGCAAGAATGTGCTACAGTGCGTATGAGTCCCAACTAGTACATCTATAGCATAGACCCAATACCTATGGCTCAGGGTTCATCCCAGGGGGTGAGAGACTGAGTCAGAGGATCCAGGTGCTTATGTGCTGGAAGATAGTGCCTTACAGGAAAGCTGCACCCATGAAACCTCAACATAGCTGCCTGAACTCGAATAGCATAATGAAGCCAGGCATGGTGGTGCACACCTTTAATACCCACACTAGAAAGGCAGAGGCAGGCAGATCTGAGTTCAGGATTAGCCTGGTATACAGAGTAAATTCCATGACAGCCTGGGCTACATGTCAAAATCCAGCCCAAAATACCAAAAAGAAGAAGAGAAGAAGGAAGAGAAAGGAGGAGGAGGAAGAAGAAGAGGAAGAGGAAAGAGGGGAAGGAGAAGGAGGAGGAGGAAGAAGAGGAAGAAGAGAAAGAAGAAGAAGAAGAGGAGGAGGAGGAGGAAGAACTGTATGATGACACCAGTTAACATGACAGTATGGAAGATGAAATTTATAAACAACCAATGGTTGCTGACAGGAGAACTGGAGAACTGATTTTCTGTGGGGATGACCCCCTGATATGTTATCCAGGTTAATCATTCCTAACTGGTGAGCACTAAGCACAAGTACATAAGAACAATACTAAATGATCTTGGTCGTGTGTGTGTGCTTGTGTGTGTGTGTGTGTGTGTGTGTTCTCTGATAAAGAAGAACACATGGGAGAAGTTGAAGTCAGCAGAGGAAATAGAAAACTATATAAATAGTATATATAAATATAATACTCCTGTATGAAATTTTTCAAAACAATTTTTTGGTTTCTCAAGACAGGTTTTCTCTATAGCTTTGGAGCCTGTCCTGGAACTCACTCTGTAGACCAGGCTATCCTCAAACTCACAGAGATCTGCCCTGTCTGTGCCTCCCGAGTACTGGGATTAAAGGCGTGCACCACTACCACCCAGCTAAAACTTTTTTTACAAAAAGAAAGAAAGGAAGAAAGAGAGAGAGAGAGAGAAAGAGAGAGAGAGAGAGAGAGAGAGAATGGGCTCTGGAGTCAAATGACTTCAATTTGAATACCAAATCTCATACTCTTCAGCTGTGTGCTTTGGACAGGTATCTGCATGACTCAATTTCCTTGTCTAAAAAGTGGATATAATAGAAATGTTTAAGTATTTCTGTGTGCGTATGTGTGTGTACACGTGTATTGTTTGGACATTATCTAGCACAAAATAAGTCTCTATTTAAAATAGTATGAATACATATGTACATATATACATATTTAATAAATTCAGTCACTTCAAACTGATCTATATATATTCACATAGAGATATTTAATTTCTGAATTCTTTGAGCTCACAATTGAAAACTCATTAAATAGTAACTTGGTTTACTATATTAAGTACTTAAGCTGAAGATGTCAAAAGTTTGGTTCCCAAAACCATGTTAGTGGTTTATGATATTGAAGCCATACAAGTGCTTCCTTGGAAGTCTTGACCTGGATATACGCATTCCAAATGTAGGGAAAGCACTTGAAACCAAATAATTCTATCATTTGCATCTCCATATTTACAGATAAGAATTCTTAGATAAACAAATTACGTGTGTTTGAGAATGGTACATGAGCTTCTTCCTCCTATGACATAAATCATGGGAGTTGGCAAGGAGCTGTTTGTTGAATGTCAGGGACACATTTTCCTCCAGACTCCAAAGAGGAACCACCCAGGATGGCTCAATCCAGCAACTACTGGCTATACGAGGTGCCACCATTTGCCATCTTAATTTTGACAGTTGTAGCCACAGAGTGCCTCGTTGGTATCATTGCAAATGGGATCGTCATGGCTGTGAATGTGGTCCCGTGGGTTCAGAAAAAGGCAGTTACCATAAATACTAGGATTCTGCTTCTCCTGAGTGTATCCAGAATAGGCTTCCAAAGCATCATCTTGGTAGAAACGACATTCTCCATATTCAAAGATTCTTTTTACGACAGTGTTTCCTATTGCTTCTCCAAAGTAAGTTTCGTATTCTTAAATTATTGCGACCTCTGGTTCACCGCTTTGCTTAGTTTCTTCCACTTTGTGAAGATTGCCAATTTTTCTTACCGCCTGTTCCCCAAACTAAAGTGGAGAATTTCTGGATTAATGCCCTGGCTTCTGTGGCTCTCAGTGTTTATTTCACTCAGCTTCAGCACATTCTTCTGCAAGGACACCTACACTGTGTATAACAACAATTCACGAAGTTTCAACATCTTCAACTTCACACGGAAAGTGTCTATGGTTGAGACTAATGTGGTCAATGTGGCTTCTTTATTCAGTTTGGGAATCCTCCCTCCTCTAATCATGTCCATTGCAGCAACCGCTCTGCTGATTTTCTCTCTCAGGAGACACACCCTGAACATGAGACAGAGTGCCACTGGCTCCAGAGACCCCAGCAGGGAGTCTCACATGCGGGCCATCAAGGAAACCACCTGCTTTCTCCTTCTCTATATTTCAAATGCAGCTGCTCTGTTTGTGTACATGTCCAACATAGTCAATGCCAGTTTTTTCTGGAGTGTTGTGCTTAAAATTGCCCTGCCTTCCTATCCAGCTGGCCATTCAATTTTACTGATTCAGAACAACCCTGGATTAAGAAGAGCCTGGAAACAGCTTCAGTCCCAAATCCATCTGTATTTACAAAGTAGATTCTGATACCAACTCCCAAGGAGTTCCACACAACATAGACAACCAGCCCCTCATTGTCCTTTCCTAGATCCTTCCTTCTCCAGCTTTCTTCATCACATTCAACCTGATCCCTTCACCTGATGCAAAGCCTCTGTATGGAATTGAAAACCATTATTCTCTCTAGTGCTTTGTGGGCACATTCTTAGCGATGCTTAACTTATTTTTGTCTTTAACCCTCTCTGACTACTTCCCCTTCCTCTATCTAAGGACAGTGACTCTTGACACCCCCTACACATTGGAATTCCTAAGGCTAGCTTGAAAACACCATCTAATCTGGCTTTGCATTTCATGATAATCAATTAAGAATATCCGGAATTTTAACCTAGAATTTTTTCTAAGTACTCAGGGTGATTCTGATGTGCAGTCAGAGTTGCTACAGACACCACAGCAGAAACTTCTTAAACTTGAGTTCCTAATCACTCCACTCTCGCCCTCTTCATCATGTGTCTTTCAACCATGTGGGACTTTTCTAAGCAACATCTGTAAATGCATTTGTGTCCAAACCCCCAAAGTACAAGCTGAATAATTTAGAAGGAGCTCTCAAAGATGACAATACAAAGAGCATCCCTCAACTAAAAATTATCATCTAACATTTTTTCTAGATATGTGACTTTATGAATTTGTGGAAACTTGAAGTACACATAAGAAAATTCTCACCGAAGTGTTGCTCTTAATAAGAAAACCTGCATATTCAAACTACACTATTACTGTGGAATTCAATTTTGTATTTATTTGCTATCTGTGTGTGAGTGCATGCAAGTATACCCTGACATGCATGTGCAAGTCAAAAGTTCTTTCCTTCTACCAAGTAGATCCTGGGAATTAAACTCAGGTCATCAGGCCAACCAGAAAACCCTAAGTTTGTATTTTTTTAAAGGAGATAGCTGCATCTATATAGACTGAAAGAGTTCTATTGTATTCTTAAGTATAAAACATGAGACTTGTGTTACTACGTTTGTATTTCTGCTTTCACAGAACACGTATTTGGAATTTATTTATATTTCTATGTAAAATTCTGGAGTAGTGTGGCAAAAATATCAGCAGATGACTTCTTTATCAGACGGAGTCTCTGAGATGCATGGTGCATTTGTACTGCATTATGCCTTTCTGTCATTGTTTGACCTTCAGTCCATTTTAGAAGTCAGGACGGCAAGGATGTTCTTCTGTCTATTCAGAAATTAGTATTACAGATGCAACATTGCTTCTCGGTGTGCTCTCAGTGTGCTACCTTGAATTATGTGTTTCTCAAGAAAAGATGACATATGCTGTTAAGCCCCAAGGCCATGATCTTTTCTATGATGTTGTCGCAGAATGTGACTAACGTTGAGATTTATGATGAACAGAAACATTTGACTCAGGGTCTCAAGTTCAGAGAGATGTTGTAACATTATAGCTGTGTGCTATCACATTCATCTTTTTACATGCATCCTCAGGTCCTCATGCTTACACACTTGTTCCTTACAACCGAGCCACCACCCAAATCGCCTGCTGCAGTTGAGACATTATTTTAACATATGAAGTTTGGGGTCCACAGTCAAAACAGCACCCAGTAACACATTTCTCACTAACTTGCCTGTGAAGACTTAAGTTTGCCAATCAATATGCATGCGACTCTCTACTTAGAAGTTGTAAAATTAATTTCTCCTTTCCACTTTTAATGCAGTGTTCTGGACTGCAGACAAGGGTGGTGCTATGATACAGTGGGAGAGAGACCTTTGCAGCGTACTATAGTGGGCTGGAGACAAACTGTGGCTGGTGACAGAATATGCCATGCAGACATAGAATGGGTGTGGAGTTTATTGAGAGGAGAGGAGGGGTGGGAAGGGAAGAGAGAGGCATAGAGACAGAGAGACAGAGGGGAAGAGAGAGGGAGAAGAGAAAGAGAAGCGGGGATGGAGAGAGACTTGCCTCGGTGGGAAGAGAGAGATCAGGAGTGAGGGGAACATGTCTCTTAAAGGGACCATTGCACCTGGGTATAAGTTAGGACCTGCTTGCCAAATGCAGAGGGGTAGCAGGTTCCCAAGAAGAAGGACAAGCTGTACCTAGATACCAACCGGTGGGAACCAATCTAGAGTGGCTCTGACAGCAATTTTTCAACTTTCTGAGGGTTATGGAGGCATATATTACAATGTTTTTGCTTTATGATAAACTTATCAGGATGTAGACTAAGTACAGGTAGAGAAGCATTTCCATTAATCTCCTCACCAGACATTCTTCTCTTTTTCTATTTCTATTAAAGAATTTTAATTCTTTAATCGCTTCATATATGTACATATTGAATTATAGTCATTCTCACCCCCATTAACTTCTCTTATTCCCCCTCTCCTTTCACTGAAACCCTTCTTCTCAATAAGCCCCCCTTCCTACTTCCATGTCTTGTGAGTGTGACCTGCTGAGTTTCATTAGAATTGCTTGCATGAGGCTAAAGGGTCATGTGGTCAAATTGCCTTCTAAACACTCACGGGTATCGTTTTGACTGTGGACCCCAAACTTCATATGTTAAAACAGTATGTTAAATGCTGTTTCCAGCCTTCCAGGGAAGCTTCTTGTATTGGGGGGCATCGAATGCAGAGGAGTTTCTCTCCTTTGAATTTTCTGATATCTCACTTCTGTATGTTTACTTTTGTAAATAGGCTTAAGGGAGTTGTTTTGTTGTTGTCCTGCTTTTTTAAAACTTGAGGTAAAAATTTTTCATACTGAAGAGTGTACACTGAAGTTTCCAACTAGGAGAGAATCTGTCTATGTGTGACTGCGTGTACATATAAAACGTGGTTGAGATTGCTGTCTTCTGGATACCAAATATGATGTTTCTAATTCACTAACACTATTAGTGTGGGTTTTTGCTATCTGTCTCTTTTGTTTCTATTAACATAATAAAATTATATTTTTATACATCAGCAGGTCATTAGCTAAAATAAATCCTTTACTTGGTCCTAAAATAAAGCTGGTGCTGCATTTAGATAGTCATGTGGAGATGAGAATAAGAAGAAATTGAATTGGCTACTAAAGAAACTGAATAATAAAAATGCAACAACAAAATAGCAATAAAAAATGAAGAGTATGAAGTTTATGAGAAAAAGAATTAGTAAGAATATTGATAAAGTAGTCAAGTTCAAGTTAAAAGTCTTAAAATTACTATCTGCTCACTTTAGCAAGTGCTAATTGTCATTCTCAAATTTAGTTCCCTTGAGTATAAAATTAAAGGGTTAATAATAAAGATCTCATAGGAAAGTTTACAACAGAAACTAAGATAATGTGTTCATGGTAAGTGGTTGACACAAATTAGCCATTTTGGTTGTTACATATCAGGAGCAGCAAATAATGCTGAGTCACCAATCACAGACATTCACCCAAGACAAATTCAGCAGAAAAAAAAAATACCCCACTGTCTATTTCTATGTACAAAGATCTATGTAATATAAAGACACTGCTTTTTCCTTTCAGGGCAATGATATGGCTATTCCTACAAGCCTCATTTTATGAACTTCATTGTTTATGGGCTTCTAAAAGGAGATAAATACAAAACAAACAAAAGGTAAGAGCAGCCCCGGGACTCTTCAGTGAGGTCCTGTAGGTCAAGTTCATGACTTGGAATGGAAAACACAGAATATAGGCCATCCTTTAAGGAAAAAGATGAAGCTCCCTCTCCATCTCCTGAATAAACATAAACACCCCCAAACAGCTGAACCCTGGGCTGTGTCAGCCAGGGTTCCTGACAGGCACTGTCCTTAACAGCCATCAGGTTGGGGAAACTTTTTCATTGACTCTTTTGTGGACTTCCAGGAAGGAAATGAGCTTTCCAAATGAATGTTAAATAAACACTGTTGTTGGTCATTTGAGCCCCACTGAGGATTTTGTTGTTTAAAGAAATAGTGTATTTGGTATTCAAAATAATGGCACACTTCCTTGTATCTTAACGAAACAGATTTTGAATAATATGCTGGATGCTGAGAAAATTTGCGGACATTCTTTACAAAGCCTTTTCTGAGGGCATCATTCTCAGGCAGACACTGCAACATCTAATGCAGCCACGGGGAGCTGGACACAGAGCAGCAAAGCCAGCAGGAGATGCCTGAAAGTCATCACTCATGTGTCACATATCACAATCCTGGATCAAAGAAGACTAACTCCAAGACAGAAATCAAATACATTTTCATAGTTTCAGTACACAAAATTTCCAGCTTTTTAAGTTTATTCCTAGATAGTTTATTATTTTTGATCCTGTTGTAGTTAGGTCTATTTTTTAATTTTTTTCAAGTAGTTTATTGTTGGAGCAAACAGACACTACAGATTTTTGTCTGTTGAACTTGCTTATTATCTCGAACACATGTAGTGACACATTTAGGGGTCCATCTATGCCATTCACAAGTACACATAATTTTGCTTCACGCTTTTCATGGATAAGTCCCCTTCCCCTCTTTTGCTGTGGGTTTGTTTACATTTGTTTAAAGATATTTTCTGATTTCTCTTTTGATTTCTTCTTTGGAACACTGATAACATAATGTAAAAAAAAAAAGGTGGACACAAACAATAAAAAGATACCTGTGCTCTTGGACTGAAAGAATTAATTCTGCCCAAATGCCCATATTACTCAAAGCAATCTACAGATTCAATATGGTTCATATCAAAATCCCAATATCATATTTACAAAAATAGAAAGGAAAGTTGGGTATGGCGGTCACTTCTAGGGTCCTAGCATTTAGCAGCTAAAGCTCTGCTGGGCTACAGAATAAAATCAGGTCACAAAAAAAGAAAAAGGAAAAGAATCCTAAATCTCTATGTTACCATGGGAAATCCACACTAGTCAAAGCCATATTAGCAAAACAAAAGAGAAAGTAGCATGTTTAATGATGTCGAAATTATTACAAAAATTATTATTACAAAATCACAGTAATCAAAGGAAAAATTATTATTACAAAATCACAGTAATATTAAGATCACAACAGTAGTCAACAAAATAGGCTGGAGATCCCAGAAGTAAATCCCAAATTTATAGAAAACTGACCTTGGGCTACAGGGCCAAAAATATACACTAAACAAAGGCTAATCGCTTCAGTAAATAGTGCTGAGATGCTACATTTCCACTGGAAATAAATGAAACTGGACACTTATTTTATGCCATACATTTAAAATTTAGCTCAGAATTGATTGAAGACAAATATAAAAAATTAAAGCCTTAAATACATGTCATCTACAATACAACATGGAAAAATCTTAACAGTGGTCTTGGTAATGGTTTTTGAGAGAGCATATGGAAACTACAGGTAGCGAGAAAGGCAAGTAGTACTACAACTAGAACCTTCCACACTAGCAAAAGCATCAAAGGGAACAACCCAGGTGAATTGGTGTGGGAAGGCCTTCTGTTTATGTGTTGCTTTTATTGGTTAATGAATAAAGCTGTTTCAGCCAGTGGTTTAGAAGAGTAGAACTAGGTGGGAAAACTAAACTGAATGATGGGAGAAAAAAGACAGAGTCAATGGGAGTCCATGTAGCCACCGGAGGAGACAGACACTTTTCCTGTTAAGCCACAGCCACGTGATGATAAATGGATTTAATAGAAATAGATTAATTTAAGATATAAGAGCTAGCTTGAAAGACGCTTAAGCTCTTGGCCAAACAGTATTGCAAATAATATATTTTCTGTGTGTTTATTTTGCATCTGAGTGGCCAGGGAACAGACAAGTGAACTCCACTAACAGTGAATGGAAGAAAATATTTGCAAACCATATTTCTGATAAGTAGCTAACATCGAAAATATACAAGGAACTCATGCAATTCAATAGCAAAAACAAAACTGAAAAATGAACAAAATATTTAAATATACATTTTTTTAAAGAAAACACACAGACAGCCATCAGGCATATGAAAAGGTACTCATGACTATTGATCATCATAGAAATGCAAATCAAAATTTTAGTAAGTTATCATTTCTTAAGTTGGCTTTCTTTAAAAAAAGAGAAAGAAAAGAAATATCGGTAGGTTATGGAGAAAGTGATTACCATATAATTCTGGTAAAAATGGAAATGGCAGGGCCATGGTGAAGAACAGCAGAGCGGTTGCTCAAAAACTTAATAAAAGGGAATCCTGTCATCTATAACAACATGAAATGAACCTACAAGATACTGTTCTAATAGAAAATTGAATATTTATATCTAACAAAACAGGAAGACCATCTGAAGATCTTCACCTCTCCCTCTGCTCCCCCAAATTCAATTCCCCAGTTTCATTCCCTGCTTTGCAGTAGATGAAACTGCCATTGCACTTGCTGCCCATTCTATCCCATCCCATCCCAAATGGATCATATAGATCTTACCCTCCAAACTTTCTTCACCTGACTCATTGCTTTATCCCAGACCCCAAACTCCAGCAGGCACTCCCTGGGAACCTTTGGCCATTCCATCCAGGTCAGCAGGTAGGCAAACAGCAGATATTCAACTTTCCATCCAGGTCTCAAATCTAATGATGCAATCTTATCACCAGCTCTGTAGCGGAACATCTGCTGCAGTCTCCCTTTCTTCTCTAACCCCTTCTACAGTGGATCACACAGATATTCACCTGCAAACTGTCCTGCTCACATCCACTGTTTTCTTCTACCACCAACACCAGCAGGTACTCCCTGGGAACCCACGGGGCACTCTGGCCAGGGAGGCATGTACACTGACTGCAGATCTTCACCTCTCCCTCAATTCTTCCAAAACCAATCCCCCATTCCCAGCCCCAGCTCTGTGGCAAACCACTTGCTAGAGACTCTCCTCATTCTCTGGCACCATTCCCAGGGAACTAAGTAGATTCTTGTAGGATACCCTGTTTCCTCCCTTCTGTGAATCCCCTAGGTACCTCCCAGTCCTTCTTCATTCCCAAGTGTTAGTCCCCAATACCTAAACACACATTTCGCCTGGAGTCCTTAGTAGCCATACATATAAGGGTTCCAGAATAATTTCCTATGAGAAAACACACAGAAACCACACTCCTCTGACAACCAGAGAGGGTAACAGAAACCAACAAACAAAACAAAGACAAGACCAGGTATCAGCACCTAACATTATAATCTTTCCCAGGTGCCCAGACTCCAGCCAAAACAAAACCACAATCAATAACAGCCAGGACAAAATGTCTCCACAAGTTCCCAGCAACCATGTCACAGCAGGCCCTGAGAACTGAAAATAACTGAAACACAACAAAAAGACTTGAAAATGACCTTTATAAATATGATAGAGGTCCTTAAAGAGGAAATTAATAAATCCTTTAAAGAAATGTATGAAAACACAAACAAAGAATGGTGAGGAAAGACCAGAATGTGGAAATATAATCAATATAAAAAAGCAAACTTAGGGAAATCTGGAAATAAAAAAATTTAAGAATTCAAACAGGATCCTCGGAAGCAAGCCAACCAACAGAATACAAAAGATGGAAGGAAAAAATGTCTCAGCACTGAAGACATGATAGAAGAAATGGATACTTAAGTCAAAGAAAATGTTAAATCTAAAAAATAAAATCCTGGAACAAAACATTTGGGACACTATGAAAAGACAAAATCTAAGAATAATGGGAACAGAGAAAAGAGAAGAAAGCCAAGTCAAAGGCACAGAAAATATTTTCAATAAAATCATAGAAGAAAATCTCGCTAACCTAAGGAAGAAGTACAAAAAGACTACAGAGCACCAAATAGACCGAACCAGAAAAAAGTACTCTCAGCACACAATAAAACACTGCAAGTACAGAGCAAAGAAAGAATATTAAGAGCTGCAAGGGTAAAGGATCAAGAATCATATCAAAACAGACACCTCTTAGAATAGCGCCTGACTTATCTCTTTTTTTAACAATTAGGTACATTGTTTTATTGTGTGTTATGCTTATTAATAATTTAAAATCATATTTAGAGCAGGAAATATTTGTACTGATTTGTATAAGTGTCTACCCATATACACAAACACTTATATAATCACATAAAGAGAGAAATTATTTTATAATTACAAAGTTAAAGTAAAAAATAATTTAAGCTATGCTTGAAAGTGATAGGAAATTAGGTTTTTGGAGTCAGTTTTCAGAGATGATTGAATAAGAGCTACCTTTTATAATTCTCTCTCTCTCTCTCTTCCTCTCAAGTTTCTATCCTTCTCTCATACACACGTCCTGACCACAGCTTCCCCTCCCTCCACACCTCCTTGTGTCTCCCCCTCCTGCCCTACTTTGTGTTGGTTCCCTTAAGAAAAAAGCCTCCATGGATACCCACTGAGCATGGGCTAATAAGATACAAGAAGACTGGGCACAGACCCTCATTCTTAGGAGTACCACAAGAGCACCCAGCTACATAACCATCGGGTATATTCAGAGGACCTAGCTAGCTGATTTCTCAATGAAAACTCTAAAAGCCAGGCAGGCCCGTAAAGATGTTCTAACAACTCTAAGGGACCAGAGATTCCCAGCCCAGACTATTATATCCAGCAAAATGTCCAATCACAATAAATGGAGAGAATTATAAATTCCTTGACAAAGCCATATCTATCTATAAATCCAGCCCTACATAATGTGCTAGAAGAAAAGCTCCAACCTAAACAGGTTAACCACGGCCAAGAAAACACAAGCAGTAAATAATCCAAGGTCAGAAAATCACACACACATACCACTACTGCCACTGCCAAAACAACAAAAACAAAGTAAAAAAGGCAAACAAACACTGGTCATTGATATCTCTCAACATCATTGGCCTCAATTTTCCAATAAAAAGACATAGTCTGACATACAAAAATCTTGTCAATGTAAGCCACCAAATAAACAAACTAGAACAAAAAAAAAATGATCATCTCGTTAGATGTTGAAAAGGCCTTCAACAAAATACAACATCCCTTCATGATAAAGGTTTTGGAGAAAGCAGGGATATGAGGAACATACCTAAGCATAATAAGGGCAACATACAGCAAGCCAACAGCCAACAACAAACTAAATGGAGAGAAAATTAAAGTGATCCCACTGAAATCAGGAACAAGACAAAGTTGTCTACTCTCTCCATATCTATTCAATATAGTACTTGAAGTTCTAACTAGAGAAATAAGACAACAAAAGGAGATCAAGGGGATATAAATCAGAAAAGTCAAACTCTCACTATTTGCTGATGATATGATAGTTTACATAAGTTACCCAAAAATTCTACCAAAGAACTTCTACAACTCATAAACACCTTCAGGAATGTAGAAGGATACAAGAATAACACGAAAAAATCAGTAGCCCTCCTTTATACAAATGATAAATGAGCTGAGAAAGAAATCAGTAGCCACAAATAGCCAACAATATAATTCTCAATAGCCACAAATAACTTAGAATAACTCTAACCAAACAACTGGAAAACAAGAACTTTAAATCTTTGAAGAAATAAATTGAAGAAGATACCAGAAAATGGAAAGATTTCCCATGCTCTTGGGTAGGTAGAATTAACATAGTAAAAATAGCAATCTTACCAAAAGCAATATACAGAGTCAATGCAATGCCTAGCAAAATTCTTCACAAACCTCAAAAGAACAGTGGGATTCCCCTCTGTAAGTTGTGAATGCCGTTGGTTAATAAAGAAACTGTCTTGAGCTCTTGATAGGGTAGAGTAGAGCTAGGCAGAGAAAACTAAACTGAATACTGGAAGAAAGGAGGCGGAGTCAGGGAGAAACCCTGGAGCCACTGCTGGAGACAGACATGCTGGAACCTTGCCAGTAGGCAACAAACCTCGTGGTAAAATATAAAACAATGGAATGGGTTAAATTAAGATGTAAAAGCTAGCCAATAAGAAGTTAGAGTTAATAGGCTCAGCAGTGGTTTAATTAATACAGTTTCTGTGTGGTTATTTTGAGAGTCCAGGAGGCCAGGAAATGAACAAGCAGCCTCCTACTACAGAAAGGTACTTAACTTCATATGGAAAAGCAAAGAACCCAGGATAGCCAAAAACATCCTGTACAATAAAGTAATTTCTGAAGGCATCACCGTCCCTGACTTCAAACTCTATTATAGAGCTACAGTACTGAAAACAGCCTGGTATTGGCATAAAAACAGACAGGAGGACCAATGGAACCGAATGGAGGACCCGGATATTAATCCACATACCTACAAACAACTGATTTTTGACAAAGAAGCTAAAAATATAAAATGGAAAAAAAATAAAGCATATTCAACAAATGATACTAGCATAACTGGATATCAACATGTAGAAGAAAAAGAATAGTTGCATATCTATTGCCATGCACAAAAGTCGAGTCCAAATGAATCAAAAACCTCAACTTAAAACCAACCACACTGAATCTCATAGAAGAGAAAGTGGGAAGTACACTTGAACAAATTGGCACAGGAGACCACTTCCTAAATATATAACCCTAGTAGCACAGACACTAAGAGCAACAACTAATAAATGGGACCTCCGGAACCTGAGAAGCTTCTGCAAAGCAAACAACATAGTCAACAAGACGAAACATCAGCCTAAAGAATAGGAAAAGATTTTCACCAACCATACATCAGACAAAGGGTTATCTACAAAATATACAAAGAACTCAAGAAATCGATCATCAAAAAAAGAAATAATCCAATAAAAAATGGGGTACAGACCTAAACAAAGAACTCTCAATAGATGAATCTAAAATGGGTGAAAAACACTTAAGAAAAAGCTCAACATCCTTAGCCATCAGAGAAATGCAAATCAAAACAACCCTGAGATTCCATCTTATACCTGTAAGAATGGTCAAGATCAAAAACACTGATGACATCTTATGCTGGAGAGGATGTGGGGTAAAGAGAACACTCCTCCATTGCTCATGGGAATGCAAACTAGTACAACTGCTTTGGAAATCAGTATGGCAATCTCTCAGAAAATTAGGAAACAACCTACCTTAAGACCCAGCAATATCACTTTTGGGTATATACCCAAAGGATACTCAATCATACCCAAGGACATGTGCTCAACTATGTTCATAGCAGCATTATTTGTCATAGCTAGAATCTAGAAACAACCTAAATGCTCCTCGGCTGAAGAATGGATAAAGAACAAGTGGTACATTTACACAATGGAGTACTACACAGTGGGAAAAAATGACATCTTGAAATTTGTAGGCAAATGGATGGCTCTAGAAAATATCATATGAGGTAACCCAGACCCAGAAAGACAAATATAATATGTACTCACTTATAAGTGACTTTTTAAATATAAAGCAAAGAAAAACCGGCCAACAATTCACAATCTCAGAGAACCTAGGCAACAAAGAGGACCCTAAGAGAGACATTCATGGATCTAATTTACATGGAAAATAGAAAAATACAGAATCTCCTTAGTAAATTGGGAGCGTGGGGATCATGGAAGACTGCAGAAGGGGAGGGGAAGGCAGGGAGGGGAGCAGAGAAAAATAAACAGCTCAATAAAAGCAATAAAAAACATGTAATTGTCAAAAAGATCAGGAATACAGAAAAGAAAAAACATCAGGGATAGACATCACATGGGATAAAAGATATTTCAAGCAAATGGACCTAAGAAGCAATCTAATATAAATTGGTTTTAAACCAAAGCAAATCAGAAGAGATGGGGAAGGACAATCCATACTCATCAAAGGAAAATCCACCAAGAACACATTTCCACTCTCAACATCTATGTACCAACGCAACGGCACCCAAGTTTGTAAAAGAAACACTACTACAGCTTAAATCACCTGCTGACCCTCACACACTGATAATAATATCCAGATTAACAAAACTAGAAAATTCAGAGAATCATAAAGACATACTTTGAAGACCTGTATTCCACCAAATTGGAAAATCTAAAATAAATGAATAATTTTCTTTATAGGTACCACTTACCAAAGATAAATCAAAATCAGATAAGCAATTTAGGCAGACTTATAACCCCTAGTGAAACAGTGTAATTAAAAGTCTCTCAACCAGAAAAGCCCAGGGCCAGACGGTTTTAGCACTGAATTCTATCAGACTTTCAAAAAAGAGTTAAAGCCAGTACTTTGAAAGTTATTCCACAAAACAGAACAGAAGGAACATTACACAAGACAGTAATATACAATAAAGACCCAACAAACCATATAAAGACCCAACAAAGAAAGAGAATTACAGACCAATTCCCCTTATGAACATAGATGCAAAATTCTCAGTAATATACTTGTAAAGCAAATCCAAGAACACATCAAAATGATTATGGATCCACCAGGATCCATCCAAGAGAAACATAAGCAACAAGCCAGTCATATCTGATTTGACTTAAGTCCACAGAATGGAACCTATACCCAACAATGTTTGGGTGACTAAGAACTTGAGATTAGATAGCCTGAGGACCTAAGATAAAAGTAGACATTGCTATTCCAAAAAAAAAAGTGTCACTAAAATTACTTTTAATGACATTCTTCTATCCTCATAGATCAGCACCTTTCTCAGTCATCATCAAAGAAGCTTCCTCCTGCAGCAGATGGGAGAAACACAGACACCTTCAACCAGACATTATGCAGAGAAAGAGAGACATTAGAACACTCAGGCCTAAATGTGATATCTCCATCAAATCTCAGGGACACCCACAGAAGAGGAGTCAGAAAGAGTGTCAGAGCCAGATGTGGTAGAGGACACCCAGAAACAAGGCCTGCTATGTCAGCATGATCAATGCACATAAAGAACTCACAGAGACCGAGGTGGCACGCACAGGCCTGCACAAGTTTGCACCAGTTGGGGTCCTATAGTTGAAAGGAGAAACAGACACAAGCCCCCATACTAACCCAGAAGCCATCTCTAATTGATAATCACTTGCAAACGAAAATTTAGTTCCTTCCAAGAGAGTCTCATTCAGAAACAAACTACTCTTAAAGGTAGGCTACATGCCTAGCAGTAGATGGCCAAGAGAAAATGAGTTAAATGGAATCTTGGGAGATTCCTTGTCTTGCAGTGCTGTGTCAGGGCTTTTCTTTGTCTCTCATTTTATCTTATTATTTATATTTTGGTTTATTTTTTATTTTATTTATATATTTTTCTTCTTTTTTTAAATCTTCACTTCCTTTGTATATATATTATAACTTCAGCTTAGTGGGGATTTTTGGGGATTCCTGAGTTTACGAACAAATGTGTTTCTTGTGCCTTTCTCTTGGACTCTTTTCTTTCTGTTTGTTTTGTCCAATTAGTTTTTGTTTTATCTTATTATATGTTATTTAATTATTGTCCCTTATAAGTGTGTTTGTTTTCTAATGAGAGACAGAAAAGGGGTCATCCGGAATGAAGCACAGGTATGGAGGAACTGGGAGGAGTAGAGGGTGGGAAAACCATAATCAGGATATATATGTAAGAAAAAATATATTTTCAATTAAAAAATAAAGAAAAATAAATATTATATGAGCCCACTTCCATCACAAATTACAAAATTGTCAAACTGATGGAAGCAAAGATGGAAGCATTGAGAGGCTTAAGTAGAGAGATTTGAAGGCTGCCGGTCAAAGGGCAGAAGGTCTCAACTCTAGAAAAACAAATTGAGTGGTTTATTTCAGAGTAATGGTACGTGGTACTTTGTTGTATACTCAAAAGTTTGTTAAAGGGGTGAGAATTATATAAGTGTGATCAGCAGAACAGAGGGAACTGAGAAGTTTACAGAGAAGATGGTTCTGATTATGGCAAAGTATATGCTAATCACTTTGCAGATTATATTTATCTTCAAATTCATCAAGATTTACACATTACATGTGTACACTTTTAAGTCAATGGTATTTTGATATGTAAAAATCAAATCCAATTATTCTCTCACACTCTCACCGTTTACTCATTACTAGCATCCAACAACTTTCTCAAAGCCCATAATTTCCCATTTCTGTGTCAACAAATGAGACATAACCCTCATTCATGTCTATCATTGTTGGAAGTTCTTGCACTGGATGTCTGGGTTATATTTTGTTACCTACTTCTGAGATAGCATGTCTTGCTAATAGTTTAATAAAATGTTCAGTAAAAAAACTTTAAAGAGTCCTCCAGGAAGTCTTTTAGGACTAAGGAACCTTCTGGCTTCTTGTCCTATGTCTAACCCTCCTCATACACACTGACATTTCAGGAAAAACTGGGTCACATGGACATTGTTGTTTAAAAAAAAAAAAAGTTCACAGGATTTTAAACCGAGAGAAAGAATAGCAAGTCACGGCCCACTAGCCATGAATATCCCAATCTAAAATTCATGAGAGCAGTTTAGCACCTATCAATCAGACGATGATTTTTCTCAGCTCTGAAGTTTTTCTTCTACTTTCACAAAGTAATTCCTCTTTCTCTTCTTCATCCAGTGTAACCACTTGAACTGCTTTTGCTCTGATTTATGGCTTCCTGGATTAAAGAGTTTGTCTTTTATCTTTTCTCTTACCCTTTTCATCATTAATTTTGCTCTATGTAAAAGGAAATCATCCCGAATTCCTTGTATATTTATTATCAGCACATATTAATTTTGAATCTTGCTTTAAAATCTATTTGTTTCTTCTTTATTTTAAATAATTTTGTTTAAAATAATTAAGTATTTCAGTGGTAAGTTCAAATAATGTTTTAAATAATAACTTGTCTGCTTTCTCTGAGGATACAAGTGTATGTTCTAAGCATTCTTCTTCAATCTTCATTTCTTCTGGATCACTTATTTTTAATATTTATCTTAATTTTTTTCTTTCAGCCTGTCCAATTTGTTCTATTTCTGATACTTTTTTATTGCTAATTCATGAAGGAAAGCAAAAGGCCGCCCTGGGTAAGAAGGTGTAATTCCCCAGTGGTTCACTCTCCTCTATGGGAAGGCTGATTGGCAGCTCAGTGTCACCCCTGAATCATTCCTGTGATTGGCTCATATTTTAAATACATGGATGTGAAATCTAAAGTATTCTAAAGAGAGCTTTGACTCATATGTATGCACTTTTGTAGAGAGGAGGCTGTTAGTTCGTTCCCAGCTTCTCAGACACAAAATAATCACACAGAAACTATATTATTTGCAATACTGTTTGGCCAATAGCTTAAGCATATTGTTAGCTAGCTCTTATATACTAAACTAACCCACTTCTATTAATCTGTATATCGCCATGTGGCTGTGGCTTACTAGGTAACGTTCCAGTGCATCTGTCTCCCACAGGGCTGCATGATTTCTTTTGACTGCACTTTCTTTCTCCCAGCATTCAGTTTAGTTTTCCCGCCTAGCTCTATTCTGCTAAACCATTGGCCAAAAGTAGCTTCTTTATTCACTAACCAATAAAAGCAATACATAGACAGAAGGACTTCCCACACCACACTTGCACTTAAAAAAAAAAAAAAACTAGTTCCTCATCAGAAATACATTCAATTATCTAAAGAAGAATAGTTGATATGGTACCACCAATATTCTGTGCACAGTGGTGGTTGATATGGTTCCACTGATATTATATACGCAGTGGTGGTTTGTAGTTCAAATTCTAATTGGTCTTAATAATAAAGACTCAGAGTCAGATATAGGGGTTAATGCTGAAGATCAAAGAAGCAAGAGAGGCCAGCCACTAGAGAGTTCTTTTACATCTCCCATTGCTCAGACCAAAAGGCAATCCTGTCCTCAGACTGCATCTCCAGACTCCATCTGTCTCCACCAAACCTCAGACCACACTGACATACTATCCCCTTCTGCCTTCTATTCCTCTCTCCACCCAGCCATATCACTCCTGTCTCTACCTCCCTAGAGCTAGGATTAAAGGCATGGGATCCAAAATGCTGGAATCACCTTTGTGTGAGCTCTGTTTCTTTTAGACAGATTCAATCTTGTGTAGCCCAGGGTGGCCTTGGACCAACAGAGATTCCTCTGCCTCTGTCTCCCAAGTACTGAGATTAAAGGTGTGTGCTACCACTCCCTGGCCTCTGGTGGCTTAGCTCTCAGGCAAGCTTTATTTGTTAAAACATAAACAAAATGTCGCTACAGTGTTTGATATGTTTTCACTGATGTTCTGAGCATAGTGGTGGTTCATATGGTACCATTGATAGCTCTGCATTTGGTGATCAAGAGGTGGTTTTTAAAAAACCAACGACATCACTATTACAGCACTCAGGATCCTAGCCATCTGTTGGATTTGCACAGTGCTTCACTATCCACAACTAGGAACCCTTTATCAAAGTTCTTCCAGGCATCTGCATGCAGATCAGCCGCCATAGCCCCAGAAGTTCAGCAAGTGAACCCTACACACCATCTACTCCACTCCATTCACACAATGCTTTCACTGAGAGTCCACTTTCAAGGCCAAGAATTCACTTTCCAGTCTGTCCTTGGTTATCATCACACCCTTCTTTTCATGATCATGAAATATTTTTTAATCCAATGGAATCTCAGTGAAAAGGGAGAGAAAAACATTACAGATTTCTATTAAGTAAGAACTTAGTGTTTTATTTCAGAATCTTTCTCTCTGTTAGCTAAAATGCTTCGTCATGGGTAATCTTACATTTCATAAATCTTCATTTTGGGTCAGCTATGCTGGCATACTTAAGGGAATCTGTGAACTACAATATAAACCCCATGGATGGCAATCTATTTTGTTTTCATTTTATGGACTTTCTCACCTGTTAGGAAACATGCTGGTTCCATGATGTTCTGCTTTGCAATAGTTTATCAACTTTGCAAAGTGGTTATTAAGCAACAGTTTCCAATTTCTCATCCTTGTTGGCAAAATATCACTTCACAGAAAATTTCCTAAAAGCTCAAGTTGGTGGGAGCTGATTGTTGGGCTGAAAATGAAAGGTTCTCATGATTCCAGATATTATGTGTGAAGTCATTAGATATCCAGATACCTTCCTAGTGTATCCATCTGCACAGGGACCAATTTTGAGGAGTGGACTAGAATTTGGAATAAAATCACGTGAAATGAAAGGCTGGGGAATAAAGAGAAACAAAAAGGGCCGGAGAGGCAATGAGAAAAGATGAGGTACACCCTCGCCACTGATACCAGATTTGAGGATAAATTAAAATGAGACAGTTTGTTAATGTGTGGATAAAGGGGTTTACTGCGTGACTCACTGTGCCACACTGCAGCTTCCATGATGAGATTTTCCTTTTTTCCCCCTTTTTTTCTTTTTCCTTTTTTCTCTTAAATATCATTTTGCTTTATTCTTGGGGATGGAAGAGGGAGATGGGTGGGACCAGGAGGCATGATGTGAAAGACATCAAGAATAAATAAAAGGAAAGTTTTAAACAGAGAATTGCAAGATGCTTAAAATGCCTCATGTAAGTCCATAACCTTTTCCTGTCTCTCTGACATCTCTCTCTCTGAGGAGTCTTTTCCATTCTAAGTGCTCATGTGCCCTCAAACCAGTGTCGTCCAAATGTGTGTCTGTCATTCCTACCTCCTGACCTTTAATTACTCTCTACCTCCCTGAAAGCCTCTTATCATGAGCTCTTTTATTGAGACCAAAAAATTTGCTAAATTAATCACTCCTTCTCTAACTATTCTCTGCCTTGAAATTGAAAACTCTTTGAATTCTAAGAACTATTATAAGTTGGCTTCTGTGGCTGAGATGAAAAATAACCCCATTAAACTGCCAATAAACTGTATTTTCCTAAGGACCTACAGGCTTCAAGAATGCAAATCATACACTGATCCAATTGCTACCAACACGCCTGAGGAAAATGCCATTTGCATCTGCACTTTGGATCCCTAAGAGCTGCAAATAGATCAGTGTCATCTTGAAACCAGAAACCAGGCACCAGTAGGGAGCTAGAGTGGAAGAAGACTTGGAAAGAGCGACAGAGAGGACACTGCTCTGAAAGTTGGGGTGAATGAATCCACATCACCGTTCAAACAGAAAGGTGGGCAAAGTGTTCACACAAACCTAACCCCATGCTGGTCTCTCATTTTATCAAAGGCAACTCCTTTATTTTAGACCAGAGTGATAAATTCAAAGAACTGCAAACCTGGTTTGTGTGATAACCCTACTTCTGACTAATATCTCCTTAAGTTTTCCTTTCTGCTAAACTACAAACTCTTTCCATCAAATGGGTAGAAAAGAAGAAAGACTTACGCTTGCATTCTTCTCCTTCTTTTCATCAGCTGCCCAGCTCTCCCACTCAAATGCTCTCCTGGGCTGGAAGTCACGTCTAGCAGGTAGCATTGCCTCCTTTGAGGATCATCTAAGTTATGCCAGCACCACCATCCATTTCTGAAACATAAATGTTTGCAGAGGTCGAAAAGTCAAAGTAAACCAATAAAGAAGAAATCAACAGAGTTGAGAACAAAGTGTCAACCTGAATTTAGAACACAAACAAATGAAAGAGAGGGGAAAGGAGGAAGAGGGAGACAGAGTGATTCTCTTTTGGAAATAGCAGGGTTCTGCACTGGGAACATGTACATCATAGTGAAAGAGAGGCATAGTCAAAGATATTGAGGTAGGGTAGTTTTAAAGGCAAAAATGATGTTAGAAGACCACTATTAGGCATTTTTGTAATAATAATCCTTGACCATGTGGATTAGTAGTAAGAGTGGTATCAGTTCAAAGCTAAATGGCTGGGCAAGTGTACTAGAAATGTAGAAAAAGTATGTTTGGGATAAGGCTGCTGTGACAAATGAATTAAGTTGTAGTCTGTCAGGGTCTTTCATGTTAGTTATAGCTTTAGTTTCCTATAGAACCACTTTCTTGAAGACACAGCTCTACTACTAAGAGTGTTTGCTTCTCTTGCAAAGGATCTGAGTTCATTAGCCAACACCAACATCAAAACTAGCTGTAACTAGTAACTAGCTCCAGGGCATCTGAGGCCCCCTTCTGGACTCCATGGGTACCTGCACTCATGTGTACACACCCAAAAAGAGACAAACATATATGCATAATTAAAACTAAAATACCTCCCTTTCCTTTTCTTAAATATGGTCTCACTGTGAAGCCCTTGCTAACCTGAAATTTACAATGTAGACCAAGTGGGCTTTGCACTCACGGAGCTCTACTTACTTCTGCTTCCCAAGTGCTGGGATTAAGGGCATGTGCTGCCATACCCAAATAAATCTTTTGAAAAATAAAAAAAAGCAAAAACTCTTCCTTCACAACCTTTATTTACTACTTTTTTAAGGTTGACACAAGTGATTTCACCAGCTTGCACATTTCTTTTTAAAAAGCAAAACAAATCCTTCAAATATTTTAGGCATTTTTAATTTCATAACTATTTATCAAGACCTACCTGAATATACACAAATGGTAGCTAGTAGATGATTATCACTAGATAGATAGATAGATAGATAGATAGATAGATAGATAGATAGGTAGATAGGTAGATAGGTACATAGATAGATAGATAGATAGATAGATAGATAGATAGATAGATAGATAGATAGATAGATAGATGGATGGATGGATGGATGGATGGATGGATGGATGGATGGATGGATGGATGGATGGATGGATGGATGGATGGATGGATAGATAAATAGATAGATACGTAGATAGATAGATAGATAGATAGATAGATAGATAGATAGATAGATAGATAGATAGATAGATGACTTTGCATTTTAATATTTATGACAGCTGTCCTAAAGTACCCCATTCATGGTGGACACATTTACAGTATCATGCAAGTCATTTATGAAGAGAGATCAAGATGGTCACTTCTGAGAACCACACAACACAGAAAGCACATCATTCCTGCCAAACATGTAACCATGGAGTAAAAAGAGTTAAAGCTACCAAACATGAGCTGAGAAGAAGACCTCACCCTCAAAGAGAGATGGGGACAGAGGCCATAGGGCAGGAAAGAAATAAAAATTGCAATACCCAAGGAAAACTAATTGGTAGATTTGGGGGTAAAGAGAGTCTGTATTACAAAGGTCCTGAGCTAAATGGTGGCCAAGAGGGCTGGTTATCTTCCCTGGTGGAGTAAGGGCAGGGCTCCTGCACCACAACCCTGAAAGGTGCCATGCGCCAGAGTAGCTTCCCTGCCTTCTTGGTCACAAACCAGAGAGTCTTCCCACAGACTCAGCTGTCCTTTCCCTTCCTGCTTCCCTTACTTGTTATTCTCCTACCCTCCCTCTTCCCGTCATCTCTCCATTCCTTTTTAACTTCCATTCTTCCTTCTTGACATTTTCCCCTCCTTCTTTCCCTCCTTCATTTCTTCCATGGAGCATCAGTAGATGCACCCTGATTTTTAAAATGAGATGATTTGTGAAGTGAAAGTAAGGGACAGCAAGATGGCTCCAGTGGGCAAAGGCCCTGAGATCTATCGTTAGAAACCTCACGGTGGGAACAGACCAAGCTGTCTTCTCACCTGCGCACACTATGGCACACGGAAGCACACATCTCACACACAGTTGGGGGAATAAGCTTAACTAATGTTTAATATTCTGACGTAGACAGTAATGAATGAGTGCACTGAGCAAGGCAGACTCTAGCTTCAGTTAGGGACTTCAGGACACCTGAACAAGCTATTTCTACCCATACCCTTTCTTGGTCAGATAATCTGTGCCGGAGAGGTAAGAACAGAAGCACTGCCTTCATTCCAACAGCCGCGATGCACCTGCTTTGCACTTTAAGAGTCCGTTCCTATTTCTGAACTAGAATCAGGTTAATCCTACTTAACTCCCTTTGCTCCCCCTCAAAACTTCATCTCGCTTCACTTTTCATGTAAGAACTGTTAATAGAATGGTGTTAATAATAATAGTAACTATTAATAAGGTCATTTTGAAATTCTTAAACTCACGTACAGATATACCACATATAATAAAAACCACAGGCAAGTTGGTTTTTGTCTAATGATTGCCATATATTATTTTAGCTTCTGTTGGTAAATTCCCCTACTGCATCCCTCGGTCGCAGTAGGACCGGATGAGGCTGGGGAGAAAGGATTTACCTATAAGGGGACAATATTGGGCTTGTACCCTATCGGTGTCCTCAAGAAACCCACAAAAATTTTCTGTTTATAGCTTGAGATTCTAAGCAAGCCATCTCTTTATGCATTGAGAAGCATTTGGAGGCTCGGTTCTGAGCTACAGAGATTCAGGCTGTTCGCCTTCCCTCAGTAGCCATATGCCCCAGCATTTCCTGCCAGCATAGATTTAAATATTGTCTCCTTGTTCTTCCTTCCTGAGCGGGCTGGTAGTCATTAGTCCAGGCTTCTCATTCTTCTCCCACTCCCTCTTCCTTCCTCTTACCTCAAATAACTAAATAACAGAAACGTACACGGTATTTCTGGGGAAATACGGAAAGGCAGGAGCTTCCAAGCTCCCGACAACCTGCCACTCTGTAAGAAGAAACGTTCCATTCTGTGGCTGGTTCAATAGAACTTTGAAACCCCCTTTGCCTCCAAAATAGCACACTCCAGGCTTATCGGAGTACCAGGTTTCTAGGGGGCATTACAAAGAGTAACTTTCTCTACACCATTGCCTAGGATTCTCTCTTCAAGAATGCCTCTCTCCAACTGTGAGCAACCAACCTGGTAGAGCCTATAGCTCTCAGACAGGTCAGGAATTTAGAAAGCATGATTTTCAGGTTAGAAATGTTTAGTCCTGTTTTAATTTTGTTTTAATGACCATTACCAACATTCTCTGCTGCTAGACCAGCCCCATTGAACTCCATTCTACTTCCAGCAATAATAAAGACTGAAGTGGAGTTTACTTCTCCCTATTCTCCTTGCTCAAATACACCAGTCCCTCTGAGGATGCGGGATAGAGAAAGAAAGAAGACCCTCAGGGACACACATAACTACAGCATGGCTATTCAATACTCACTGTGGTAGAGGAAAGAATGTCCCCAAAGATGACAACCTGCTAATTTGTGCCACATGTGACTATGTCCACAGAACTGGTGAAAGGGGATTTGCAAATGTTATTAACCAGAGAACTGTGCAATGAGTAAATGACCCTGGATCATGGAGGGATCCTAAGATTACCCAAAGTAATGTTTTTTAAAGTGGGGAGAGGCAGAAGGGTCAGAATCTAAAAGGAGGTGTGACAATATAATCAAAGGTCAGAGTGCTGCCCCTGCTGGCTGAGAGCTAAACTAAGGAGTTCAGGCAGCAGCCTTGGGAAGCCAGGAAGGGCAAGCAAAGGGACTCTCTGGAGAGATCGCCAAGAGAACACAGCCCTGCCAGCAACCTGACTTCCAAAACGATCTGATATAATAAATTTGCAATGCTTTATTCTGCCAAAATCTCTGTTACTTTATTACAACTGCCAAGGCAAACTAATGCACTTACTCCCTTGTGTGATACTTGATGGATTTTCCAGATCCCCAGCAACACTTTTGATAGAGCAGCTTTATCCAAAGCAGAATTCATCGAGCCTGAGCACTGTTTGACACCCCCAATGGGGCATTTCTAACGTATGAGGACATCCAAGGAAATCATGACTTTGGAAATGCTTGAAGCATCAAGTGGGCACACACCAAGCTACTGCTGAATACCCTGCAATACACTGGAAGCCCCAGAGCAAAGAACTGTCTGAACCAAGACTCTAGGGCTGCCAAGATTGAAAAACCTTTACTAAAGCAAGAAATAAACCTCTTTGACCTCTTGTAAATCCCCTTCCTCTTCAGCACAAAGCTTAATTAGTGTCTGTCAAAAAAAACAAAACCTGAACCTAGTTTAAGATTTAGCTCAGTTGGTAAAGTGTTTGGCTAGTATAAATGGAGAAGCCCTCAATTCAGTCTCCAGCACAATGTAAAACACATGCATGGTGGAATGCATGTGTAATCCCAGAATTTAGGGCATAGAGGCATCTTGAGATCAGAAATTCAAAATGAGCTGAACCTCATTAACTTACACAGTGGCTACTTGGGGAGTAAAGCATTACCTATACATTCCAGAACAGTCAAAGTTCAGAAAATCTTTTCTCTCTCTCCTCCCTCCTTCCCTCTCTCTTTTTTCTGGAGGGTTAAATGAAATTTAGATTCTTTCGGGGGATGAACAAACGGTTTGGTGTTTAAGAACACTTGTTGCACTTACAGAGGACCAGAGTTCTGTTCCCAGTACTCATGTCATTACATCTAATGCTCCTAATTGCCTGTAACTCCAACCCTCTTCTATCTTCTATAGGCACTAGCATGCATGCACACACAGACACAGACACAAGCATAAAATAAATATTTCTTTAAGACTTTGATTCTCTAGTTCAGAATTTGAAGTTCTAGATGTCATTATGTTAGCGTATTTTGAGCATATGCTTATGGTATGAAATCTTGCAATTTACAAAGCACTGTTCATCACAAGCAATAATTAGTGTGCTGATGGAGATGCTACCAGCTGATCGGCACAGTGCCATGCGCACTTGTGTCAAGGTGTCACACTCATTCTGCTCCCTATGCTGTCCCAGGCATCTGAGGATGTCTTCCTTCAAGATTCACCAGACTAGTCAAGCATCAACCTCTATATGGATATCACCCTCAAAAACAAGGCAGTGCTCCTCAAACAGGGCACTTTGTTCCCCAGTGGATATTTGGCAGTGTCTGAAAACATTTTAACTCTTTATAATTTGCCCATGAGAAGTTATTTCCATAAGATCTGGTAAAGGAGAAAGTCAAAATTTAAAAAAGAAATAGATTCTATTTCTATAAGAGAAAAAGAAGGAGAGCTTCAGAAAGTCACGAAACTATTGAAAAGATAGCTTTAAAGTTTAGAGGGAAAAGAATGGGTAATGTACTAATAAGAAGTGAGCCAAACAGAGCTGTAGGCATGAGGCTCCTTGGTTGGAGCAGAGGGCAGAGCAGAAACTGCATTTGGAAAGTACGTGAGAAGTGAGAAGATCTTCCCTCAGAACAAGCTCTCACAAGCCTCAAGTCCAGTGTCAGGGTTTGGAGAGAGAGTGATTCCTCCAGGACATGGGCTGGAGGTGACTAAGAATCAGATGAGTCATCATTATGATCCCAAGGGCAGCAGCCAGGCCCCATCTTAAGAGAGAAGCTATTGTTGGCTAGAAGTAGCATCCGACACCAATAATTGCAACACTTGGCAGGTAGAGATAGGAGAAGCAGGAGTTTAAGGTCATCCTTGGTGCCATAATAAATTTGAGGCTAGCCTGGGCTATGTAAGTAAGCTATTCAAGAGGGAGAGGGTATCCTGATGTCAAGAACTAAGCTACCACAGGACGTTAAAACAAAGGACAAACACGGTCCTCAATTTAGCCTGCTACAGCTCCGAAACAAGCGATGGCCCATGAAGGCGACTGTGGAGAGCAGAAGGACCAGAGACCAGTGAGTCAAACTGCAGATAGCAGGAAGCTTGTCTCCCACAAGGGACTGTATAGAGACAGATGGGTCCATAATCTGTATCCAGGGACAGTTCTCATTATCTGAGAATGGTTTGCAGTTGGATAGCCTGAGAAGAGGAGGTGAAGCCACCCCTAAAGCCACACCCACATGTCATTCACAGCTACAGACCCTGAGAACTCTGAAATCATAGCTGTGTACTTGATATTCATGGCTGCATCTACGTGCAACATGATTAATACTCAGGGTGTCTTGAGAAGCATAAATGGGTCCTCCGCCTATACAGATCTCATTTCACATAAGGAAAACACATTTGGGAGATAGTCCAGGCTGGAATGTTAATAGGCTTGGAAGAGGAGAGAACTTGCCCAAACCACAGACTACAGCTCCAAGTGCAGCCAGCAGAAGCTCCTGGTACAGAAGAAAGGGATGTAACAAAGGGAAGATAACTGACCCACATGGGGCATGTGTGCCAGCCTCAGTCATGAGGAATCCATGAGCTCAATTCATCAGTCCACACATATAACTGATACTGTCCGTTTTCTGAGGATCTGGGAAGAAAACACTCAGACGTGCCATCATTTGCTTTCTGACTTCTTTGCTTCCTTTTTCCTGAACTTCAGCAACATTTTCGTTGTATTGTCTTTGGGGAAATGCTGTGCTTCCACTTCCTTGTCCACTTTTCAGTGCTCTGATGCTGTTTCTATCTTTATTTTCACTGCTCTTTGGGTGCGGGAGAATTGTCTGTATTCTGTCAATCATGATTTAAATAAACGCTGATTGGCCATTAGCCAAGATGTATAAGTGGGACAACCAGACAGGAAGTAGAGTCAGAGCAAGGAGAATAGAATTCTGGGAAGCAGGAAGCTCTCTCGGGACTCCTGTGCAGACCACTGAAGAAGCAGGATGTGACCTGCCCCCGCTGAGAAAGGTACTGAGGCATGTGGCTAACATAGATAAGGATAATGGGGTTAATATAAGCTACAAGAGCTAATAAGAAGCCTGAGCTAATGGGCCAATCAGTTTATAACCTAATGTAGACTCTCTGTGTGATTTTTTTGGGGACTTGCCAGCTATGGGGTACAGGGCAGGACCTAAACCCCAACAAGCTGGCCCTCATGTTACACTCTTTCATGGTGGTTTTTTTTATCACTTCATCATTTCCTTTTATTTTCTCTATGTATCTTTTTAAAATACACCTTTACAATATTTTTATTTCCTTTGATGTAACTTTCCAGAACTGCTTTGGAACTTGCTCATTATTGGAATTCCTTTCTGGTTTCTTGTTTTGTTTTTTTCCTCCCCCCACCATAGCAATTAATCTCCATTCCTTTAACCTTTTCTATTTTTTTCCTTAACTTTGTTCTCTATTTCTCCCCCTCCTTTCTTCCTGCCTTCATCTCATTCATAAATAATTTTTATAAATAATTTAAAACTTCATAGCATACTCTACAGCAGTATTTACATTTTCTATTTTTGTAATTAGTGATGCTAGGGGATTTTAAGCCATCTCATGTTTATCCCTATACAATTTGATGTGAGGCTATCACAGTAGTTCCTTTTTCTCCTCCCTGAGTTGTCCTGGGATTAAGTCCTCAGGAGTTGCTTGCTCAGTAAGAAGAGTCGCAATAAATGGAAACAAGACCCAGAGCAGTAGGAAACCCAGCCACAACACAGAAACTCTAGGAACATGGAAAAGCAAGACTGCATGACTGCTCTGATGAATAGCTCCTGAACTGGTGAACTTAGGCATGTTGAAATAAGTAAATTACCACATGAATGGCTCAGAATTTCCTGTTTAAAACAATGGATGACCTTAAAGAGGCTTATTGTAAGGTAAGGTTATTAAACAGGAGGCTTATTGTAAGGTGAGTCCACCAGAAAACACTACACTGAGACTCTTAAAGCCAAGAAGAAAGTATTGCCAGTCAGAGGATGCAAGGGGAACTTGCCCAAATCATGTGGCCTCAAGCTTTATCTCCCTTTGTCTTTTACGCACAGAAACCACATCCTGGTTGTCAACTTCAATTTAGCAAGAAGCAGAACTACAGAAGCCAAAAAGCAAGGTTAGTGCATTTAGAGACTTTCCTGGAACTACGGACTGGGTCTTTGGTGGATTAGGCCTTTGTTTCCGTTTTGGCAAATGTTGGGACCTTTGTAATGGATTTTAAGGTCAGAATGGTGCCTCCAACATGGCATCAGTTGAGCTAAGGCCTGGGGGCCCGTTATAAACTGAACTCAATTCAGGATCCAGAATTGGCAATATAGTGGGAAATCTCATCAAAATGGATGAGAAAATCAACAATAACCATGAAAATGTCAGCAACATGGAATGAAAACAGCTACAAGGAAGTTAGGATTTTGGGGAAAAAATGATTGAAAACAAGAAACTCAGCGAATCGAAAAGCAAAGTGAAAATACTCACAAGTAGACCTGCGAGAGCATAGGGATGGAGGGCAGGGTGGTTAAACACTATATTCACACATCAATAAAGAAAACAAAGAAGCAGAGGAGCTCTGGGATATGGTCAAAGGACAAAGCAAATGATAATGGGAAAGGGAACCTCTTCAATGAAATTATACAAGGAAACTTTCCAATTCTGTGGAAAGAAAAGACATCCCAACACAGTAGGTGTCAAGAATCCCAAATAAGCATAAACAGAGAAGAATTTCTCTCTCCAAGAAATGGTAAAGACAAGCATGTTGTGTTAAGCAAAATTCTCTAGAGGAACAGAACTTACAGAATGGATCTGGGGGCGGGGGTGGCTATTATAATTGCTTACAGGCTGTGGTCCAATTAATCCAACAATGACTGTCTACCACAAGAAAGCCCAAGAATCCAGTAGTTGTTCAGTCCATGGGGCTGGATGTCTCAATTGGTCTTTAGTATATCCTGGAATACCAAAGAAGTATACTCTAATACCAGTTGAGGAATGAACTTGCCAGCTAGAGAGGACAAACGTGCACAGAGCAAATGCTTCCTTCTTCCATGTCCTTTATATAGACCGCCAGCAGAAGGTCTGGCCCAGATTGTAGGTGGACTTCCCACCTCAAAAAGTCTGGATTAAAAGTGGATCTTCGCACTTCAAATGTCCAGCTGTAGTCAAATGGACAACCTAGAATGGCCACCACAGTGCCCTACCAAGATCCAATGGATGATTGCTATTCCGTGTTCACACAGACAAATCACAAAACAAAACCAGAAGTTGTGATTCTGGAAAAAGGACAGGTAGGGAGAAAGAGGGAAATATTAGGATTGGGAATAGATAAGAGAGGGTGGGAGAGAAAGTAATCAGGATGCCTCATATACACATAATAATAAATAAAAGAAAATATAATAATATAAATATATATATAAGAAAAGGAAAAGGAAGAAATAGAAAACAAGTAAGAGTATAATGTCACGAGAAAATGACACCCCACTTGCAAAGGCAGACAGACATAAGGAATAACCGTAGAATTCTCATCAGTAACCCCAAAAGCCAAGAAAAATGAAAGGGCATGTTTCATTTCAAGCCCAGAAAGTAAGTAATCTAGATCTATATCTCTCCCCCCATTTCAAATCAATTTGAAATGACCTTAATGGAAGACCTGGAGCTTTGAAACTTTTCTAGGAAAAGACAGAGAAACTATTTCAAGACACGACTTAGGCCTGAATAATGACTTTCTAGAAAGAACTCTGGTAGCTCATAAAACAATTCCAAAAATTGCCAGATGAAATTAAAAGGCTCAGCAAAGGAAGACACAGCTACAAGATGGGAGAAAATCTTTGCTAACCATAAAATAGGGAATTGTTATCTAGAATATAGGAAAAAGACTGTAAAAGCAAAACACAGACAATCTTGCAGCCTATCAATGAAATGATAAAATGAACAGACAATTCTCGCATAAGGACATAAAAATGGTCAAAAACTATTTTGGAAAGTGTTCAACATTTTTTTCTATCAAGGAAAGTAAATTAGTACTGCTTTGATATTGATGCTCACACAAGTCAGAGTGCCAATCAATAAGAAAAAAATTGATAACAAATACTGGTGGGTATGTGAAGAATAAAGAACCATTTAAACTGTTGATGGGGACATAAACTCTCCAGTCACTACAGAAATTAGTACAGAATTTCTCCAGAATCTAAAGACAGGCTCTTCCCATATTACCCAACCATTATACCAACATATATCAAAAGACTCTTAAGTCAGCCCATCACAGAGATTCTTACACATCCATATTTATTGTTTCAGTATTTACTATAAGTGGGAAAAGGACACAGCCTACATGTCCATCAGCAGGTAGGGTGGATATAGAAAAATGTGGTACACATACACAGGGAAATTTTTTCAGCTGTAAAGGTAAAGAAATCATGGCATTTGTAGAAAAATGGATGGAAGTAGAAATCACTTTGAGCTAACTAAATCAGAGTAGAAAAGACAAATGTTACATATGTGGTACCATGCTGTCAAATGCCTTCTAAATATGTTTACACTCATAGGCTTGTACTGCTCTCTGCCTTGGTTAAAGAAGGTTCTCTTTGCTGTGAGCAATGGCTAATGCAAAGATTCACAATTGGTCAGAATATAGAGTGTAACTAACTGTGGAGTGCTCAGCCACAAATGTGACATCTGTGTCTGTATCAACACACACACACACACCATGGACCAGGGACCACTACGGAAGAGGGGGCAGAAGTTTAAGAGCCAGGTAGAATCAGAACAAAGCAGTGTCTTCTCTACATGACAGGATGGCTATGCTCATAAACCCACAGCAAGCAGCTGTGCCTGCTTGCACAAGAACGTCACAAGATCAAGGCAGTAAACAATCCAGTATGGAGTGGGAAGTGGCTCAGGAACCCTCACTCCTAACTGAGGAGGTAAGGAAAGTTGACTACTTCGGGGAAAGAGAGTCAGGTTTCTGTAGGTCGGCCATACTCCAGTGGATGCCCCAACCAGAAGGAGAAAGCACAAACTGGAGGCAATAGGATATTAAATTTTAAGAAAAAAAAAAAGAGGACACAAAGTTGAGTGACTAGGGAGGTGGTGGGTAGATCTGGGAGGAGTTAAAGGGAAGGGTTGGAGGTGAGTGTGATCAAAACACACTGTGTGACATCCTTAAAGGAGTCATTTAAAAAATCAATTCCTTAAAGATTTAAAGACATGTTAGTAAGAGGGATCTGGTTTGGAAGACAAAGGCTTTCAGAGGGAGCTTGAGAGAGATGAGAGAGGGAGATAGAAAATCCACCATGGATGGAAAGGTCTCCCCATATTTCTACTACCCTTACCTGAAACAGTACTGGTAGTTGACGGTAGCTGAGGAAGAGTGTGTCACTTTCCTTTCAGGGTCTGACCGCACTGATTTGGTACCCAGGCCCCAGTGAGCAGTCTTACACGCATGTACATATGACAGCACCAACTGGACTCAAGGGAGGACTAAAGAAAAATTTAAAAGGTGGAGTGAAATTGTCAGATAGTTCAGGGAGCCAGGGATGGATATGATCAAAATACAATGGTTACACCTGTGAAGTTTTCAAAGAATACATTTAAAATATCATAGACAGTGAAATGATGTGTGTTTTGATAATGTGTGGAGAGGTGTCTGTGTTTCTCTGTGTGAAGGTACTGAAATCAGAAATAGGGTTATGAGAGAGGAGGAAGAGGTCTTAAGAAGAGAGGGAAGGGTAATACATGGAATAGGAAAGCAGAATGGGAGAGCAATTATATGACTGAAGGAATAGAACCAGCAAGAGTGGCATGGAGGGAGGCCAACTGGGAAAGGGGGACAAATCAGAACATAGTGAGACAACATGTGTGTGTGTAGCTGCCATAACAAAACTCTTTACCCTCTGTGCTTACTTAAAAATTAGTAACAACAAGTAACAGAAATATTGCAGAAACTGGCCAGACACAGGAGAAAGGTAGTGGATACTGGCACTTAAAACTTAGGGGTCCTACTTAAAGGAAGAAGACGTAAAAAGCCTTTTGGGAACCTATTATCTCAGGACCCAACTTAAAAAAAAATAAGTGGAGCGACAGTAGAGCACATGTAATGATAAGAGAGAGAGAGGTACTGAAGGTAAGAGCTCACCCAGGGATGTGAGCTGTGGGAGGGGGAAGAGACAGGAACGGATGACCTAACCAAAACTAAGGATGTGTGAAAAGGACCTTGTAAAGACCCACTGGTTAGCATCTTTGCTCTCCTCTTATCACAGAATCCCTTCGAAGAGTCTTCTCAGTTTGGAGGTGAGAGACAACCATAAGGATCGTGTCTTTAATTATGTGTCTGCCTGTCATCATGGATTCCACTTGGAGCTCCGCTGAAGCTCAAGGTCCCTGATTAGCAAGCTGTTGCATACCTTTCCTGATGGACACTGGAGCTTTCCCTGTCAATTTCAGGAAAACGTTGAGAGCCAACGTTTGCATTCAGTGTATCTTCCACGGAAATGTGCAGAACTGGAGCAGGAAGTACACACGCTGATGCATATGCCAGAGGAAGGACGGACACAGAAGACGAGAGAGGAGGAAGTAGATCCAGGCTTGGGTGCTTTATTCAGTCTTTCTTCAATAAGTACCAAGCCTTGCCTTCTTGCCAAAACTTTTCTTCACCACAGTTTTTAAATAATGCCACCCACCAGAAACCATTATGAAGTGGCCTTATAGTCTAGAGAAAGAACTCTGTATCTACTTTCTTCCTTTAACCCTTCACCCTGTTTTTCTTCTTTATTTTTTTCTTTTTCAGAAACTGCTAAGTTCTTTCACAAAGTAGCCACTCCCACCAGCAGTGGACAAGGGTTTCGGTTTCTTAACATCGCTACAAACACTTTGTATCGACTTTTCATTTTACCAGCCTAAGTGGTATGGGATAAACAATGTGGGGTAACAGCTCCTTGTTTTTTGTTGTTTTTTTTTTATTGTTGTTAGTTGGTTTGTTTGGTTTGGTTTTTGTTTATTTCTTTACTTCTTTGTGGTTGTTTGTTTTGTTTTGTGACAGGGTTTCTCTGTGTGTCCCTGGCTATTCTGAAAATCACTCTGAAGTCCAGGCTAGCCTCCAATTTAGAGAGATTTATATGCCTCTACCTCCCAAGTGCTGGGACTAAAGGTGTGTGTCACGAACACTCAGCTGTGTGAGTTGTTTATTGTTGTTTATGTTCATTTCTCAATTGTTAGGGAGACCTGGCATTTTTTTCCCACATAACATTTTTACTATTTCTCTGTTTTGGAAAAAAATCCAAGTCCATTGCTAGTTTTCAGTTGAGTTTTTCTTATAATTCATTAGTATAATATCTTTATATAAAAGCCTCTTCTATAAAGGTGATATACAGTTTGCAAACATTTTCTTTCATTCTGCAGACTATTCTTTTATTTTCATGTGCATTTTCATTGCCCTTTGAAGCAAAGAAGGCATGTCTTTAATAAATTTAACTTAATTTTTTTCTTAGATTATTTGTGTTTTAGGTCTTGTCTCTAAGAGACCGTTATTGCTATAACCCAAAGTTAAGACAATTTATACATAAGCCTTCTTATGTTTAAGTCTTCAATCCATTTCTGTTAATTTTGCATGAAAGAGAATATTTGGCATGGGTATTTGGTTGTTTAACCAACATTTTTATGAACACTATTCTTTCTCCCATGGCATAGCTGTCACACTCTTGTACAAAATCAATACTTTGAAAGACGTGAGTCACCAACTGAAATTATGTCATTTTTTTACCTAGCATGTGTCTTTTCCAAACTCCCTCATTCTCCTCCTTCCCACCCTGGGCACATCCCCACACAAAGTAAAGGTTTCTTTTCATGAAGACTGTTACATCTCACTTAATATTTATTACCAATGAAAAATGAGTACTTACTGCATATTCATGTTAAGAAGGAGACTTGATTTCTGCTGAGAAATCAGTTATTTTGTACATGTATACTTAAGTACAGATATCTACCTAAATGAATTGCACAGCTAATTCCTGAATTAAATAAAAGGAACCAAATAAGGCAAGTATCTACCCATTGGTAAAGAAGCAGCAGAGAATTTGAATAGAAATCAAATATTAATATGAAAACACCAGTCAAAACTCATTTCTTGTTATTCCAAACATGAGCTCAATGGGTGTATGAACTTAAGTGACTCGTTGCTTAGTTTACTCACCCTAAATGGAGGGCTCTAGGGTTACACCTGCTCTCACAAGCCGTTATTCTATTATTCTGACTCCTATTTTATTTAGAAATAGACTCTGCAGTTGCCTGAAATTCACTTCAGAGGGTAGAATTTTTGCTTGCAATTTACTTTTCAAATATAAGTATAGCTATTCTGTTTAAAAAGATACTTTTTAAAAAAGAAGATATAATCCTGACCGTGATAACAAAAAATAAGAAATCTCCCTATAAAGGTTGGGTTGGTAAAACTCTTAGCCAACTGCCTAAAATAAAGAAGGATTTCCTCCAGGCACCCACTAAGATAGACAGAACATGATTGCTCACCAGTGGATGAACTAAGGAATTGCTCCACTTAGAGAAAACTTCATTCGTCAGCTCCATCTCGTGGTGAAAAGTGCTAAGTCTTACATAACTCCTTGAAGGTGCCAGACTTGCATTGATGGGGTCACTGAAGACTTCTGAACCTACAGAAACCAAAGACTTAAAGATCTATGGCTAGCATAAGAAAATCCAAACTAACTGCTTGGAGAATAACCGCTTCAGCTTGTCAAACCCTGTTTAAGTGTGTGCATATGATGACTGTCATAAATCCTTTACTTAGAGAAAACTAAATATATTTTATTTTTATCAGTTCTATCACAATGCATTACCTTTTGTTTTAAACCCAGAAATCTTTTACTTTCCTTTGATGCCCAAACTACATGTTAAAAATGTCACCTTGCAATACAAGCACAGAATTCAGCCTTGCTTAGAAACTGCTCACCATGGCAAATATGGAGCTTAACATATTTAGCACTATGTAGTTTAACAATGGAAAAGAACTGTTCCCAAAGCTATTTACTGGGCCTTAATTTTAAGCACATATTGGGAGGGGCTACCTGGTCTCATTCTTAGCTGAGTAGTTATTGACAGTTGATGGCTGCTGGAGGGAGGAGAGTCACTTTTCTTTTAGATTCCGGCTATTGAAATATTGTCTATGTGCCGGTGGATGGCTCTCACACCTGTGCACATATGGGCAGCAATGACAGAACTCAAAGGAAAATAAATGAGTAAATCTGAAATTAGGAGGGAAAAGAGTTGGCGAACGGAAGGTGGATCCAATCAAGATATGTACATATGTACAAAAGTTTCAAAGAATAAATAAAAACATTATTTAAAAAATATTTTTTTAAAAAGTAAGTATTTCATATTAATTATTTTTCTTACCACTGTGACAAAGTATCTGACAAGGTTAACTTAAGAAAGGCAAGCTTTCAAGCCAGGTGGTGGTGGTGCATGCCTTTAATCCCAGTACCCAGGAGGCAGAGGCAGGCGGATCTCTGTGAGTTCGAGGCCAGCCTGGTCTACAAGAACTAGTTCCAGGACAGGCTCCAAAGGTACAGAGAAACCCTGTCTTGAAAAGAAGAAGAAGAAGAAGAAGAGGAGGAGGAGGAGGAGGAGGAGGGGAGGAGAAAGACAAGCTTTCGTTGAGCTTTGGCATGAGGGAAACACAACACACTGAAGCAAGAAAGGCCAGGCAGTGGGGACATGGGGTGACTGGTCACATTAGGTCCACAGTCAGGAAGCAGAGAGAGCAAATGTTGGTACTCAGTGACCTTTCTCCTCTTTGTTCATCCCAGAATCTCCATCCACGGAACAGAGCTTCCCACAGTTAAGAGAGTTTTCCTGCCTCAGTCAATCCAATCTAAAAACTCTCTTACAGACTTGCTCAGATTTGACTCCTAGGAAGTTCTAGATCTTGTCAAGTTGACGATTAGCCTTAGCTGATTGTAAGTGCTCAGCCTTCAAATGTCACTGCACTAAATTTTGCATCATCTATGACCCCAGGAGTTAGCTTCACTGCACAGGTACAATGATGACTTTGTGGCTCACTGAACCACAGGCAAATGCCTCCGCAAATCTGAACTCAATAAACATTTGGAGAGAATAAACTAGGTTTCATCACACCCTTGATAACATTCCTAAGAACTAATACACCACACACACACACACACACACACACACACACACTTAAAAAAAAAGAAATAAGAAAGTAAATGCCACTTGCATCTCCACACAGTGTCTTATAACCACTGTGGTTGCCTTTGAGGGAAACATTCACAGGGTTTGTCTACTCAAAAGACCAATTGTATGATAACAATCTTGACTGCCCAGCATAAGCACATTTTCCTGTCAGATGATGTAAGTTTATTTCTTTCAACAGATCAACAGCAGTCCTTTTGTTCTGCTGTGACCGAGCCTCCTGCCCTACGTGCAGTGAGTGAACTATGTGCTATGTAACTGATTGTCAAGTCTGTGTCTCCAGCTTGGCCGGGAGACTTAGTACAAGTGGTGAGCAATGTCTATGGCATCTTCCATTTTTAACTTCTAGCAAAAAGCAATGTCTGTTGAATAATGCAAAATAGCATATGCAAAGCCTGTGTCCTTACATAACTTGCCACACAAAACTCAAGTTTCATTGCAAGTCCAGTATTAACTCCATATATCCCAGAAACGGCATCACACAGTCACACAAATCTATATTCAATTGTTTGAAAGCTTCCTCTTTTCACAAAAGCTAATTTCTGAACTGCTTCCCGGTATTAGTTACTTCACACTATCAAAAATGTTTCCAGTCATAAAAATTCACAACCCATGGTGAAGAAATAAAGCTAATTATTGCATTAACGTATTTTAAATATGCATGTGGATAATATGCAAAAGCAAAACATTTTACATAAATTATCTTTCAATTTCTTAGCCATATTTAAGTAACGTAGCTACAGCAATGTCATTTAGCATGTTAGCAACAGTGTTTCTGGTCACATGTATATCAATGCATGTTAATACCTTTGTAGGATTTCCACTACACTCAATAGACGCTTCCACAACTTGCTATCTGTGATGAATTTCATACTATGGGCAGATATTTCACTTAGATATATAACTGCTTATTTTATAAACAACTGAGATAAAATCTTGCTGACATTTCGGTTGTCTTTTCGCTTCATTAGATTTGGATAGCACATTATTTTTTCCATGTCACTGGTCTTTGTTCCTATTGTCGCTTGTTTCATAATGGCTTCCAGACTATTTTCTGCCATCACATTCTTTGCCAAACACGTACATAAAAATACTAATGGACAAAGTAGAACATATGCCCCTCTAGGGTCTACTTTTCTTCCCCTTCTTTTTATAGAAATATATACCCAAGAATTATGCTACTTTCTAACACTATATTCTCGATGTGACTCTACAAACCAAAAATAAATCTTTGTTTTGTAAAATAGTATAAGACTTCCTATACCTTAGCCCCTCAGTCGTATTTTCTTATACCTGACAGAAGAATACATCTTTTTTAGTCTTACCTCAAAATTCACTGAGTTATTTCCACAAAAAGAGCACACAGAGTGTCATTGCTTCTGTTGTCTCAGAATTGACTCTAGAACCCACATGAGAAAATGAAGATAAGTCCCCTTAAAGGGCAGTGGGTCTTAACATATGTGCCACAAACTCCAATGCCTCACAGTGTCTGGTTACTCCCCAGAAGAAATATTCAAAATCCATTAAGGTGGCATGGGGACGTGGATGTTTCTCATAAGTTCTTTGGGAAATCCAGACAATGCCACTATATAGACCTGAGGAAGATAGGTCAAAAGAAAACAGCCAATGACTAAAGCTAAATGCTAGTTCGAAGGCTCATTAAAAGGCTTCAGCACCAGCTCTTCTACAGCCAGCCCTGATTCCAATGGCAAGCTTCTTCCTAAATCTATTTACAAGAAGATGAAGACGAAGATGAAGACGAAGATGAGGAAGAGGAGGAGGAGGAGGAGGAGGAGGAGGAGGAGGAGGAGGAGAAGGAGAAGAAGAAGAAGAAGAAGAAGAAGAAGAAGAAGAAGAAGAAGAAGAAGAAGAAGAAGAAGAAGAAGAAGAAGAAGA
>PVIU01017812.1:0-40813 GCA_004026605.1 Ondatra zibethicus
CTTGGACTTCCAACAGGGCAGGGCACCATGCCCTCTTTCAAGGAAGAAGGGGGAGGGAGGAGGGGTGGGGGGTAGTGGGAGGGGACCGGGAGAAGGGGAAGAAAGGAAAAAATTTTTTTTTCATCTTTAATTATGTTCTTGAATGGAAAAAATAAAACAAAACAATGTATGGAAAAAAAAATAATAAAAAATAAAAAAATAAAAAAAAAAAAAAAAGAAAAAAAAATTTTGTATTTCTAAATAATCGTAAGCAATAATGGCACTGGTAAATGCCTATAATATCATACTACTTCTTTGATGTTTATGTCACGTGAGTTACCCCAATTCTATAAACCAGTTCTTAATTTATGAGTTTATGATCAAATATCCTCATGTGTAACGCACAATGGAACATTAAATTTCTGTCATCATTCTTTCTAACTACACTTCTATGTGGAATTAAATATTATAGTCCCATATACACTGATCTGAGTATTTGTCCATGTGTGTGTGCACGCACACACACACACACACACACACACACACACACAAACACTTTATAGAATATATAACTAGATAAATATAACTGTTTCTTCCATTTCTTCAGAATCAGCCCAAAACCATAGGGAAGATATTCAGTTACACCCTACTGGTCTACACAGTCTAGAGCCTATTTGTACATTAAGTATTAGCAAAATGCTTTTTAATTATATCTAACTTTCTACAACAAAGTTCTACTTCACATAGCTCTTGGCCATATAGAAAGAACTCAGATTAAAACCTCTAATGAGTAGCAAATGTGGGAAGAACTTAGAAAAACTCCAGTCTTATTTAAAACTAAGGCTAAGGCTAAGTTGGATTTTATTTTTTATTATAGAAATGTACCAAATTAAGAAATTGTTTTGTTTTCTTCTAAATTCAGCAAACTATAACTTTACAGCACATTTTCAACACAAATCTATAATTACTGTACTTCTTTTGCAACTGACATTGATTTACTTGTTATATCTAAAGTTCATTATGAAGAATAATTTACATATACTTCTTAAAGTTTTTATTGCCTCTCTTTTCAAACTTTCTATGGGTCCAGCTTATTTAAGTTAAAACCCAAAGACTTTGTATGCTATACTGCCAACATGAGTCAGTTCTGTTGACTCTCTGATTGCATCTCCTTCCTCATAATGACTTCTTAATAAGTATCATTGAATGAATACGATGTTGATTTTACTGTATTTTCTTTGCTTTTTCCCATTTTTTTCTGTTGAAAATGCGTTTCTTTTTCATGCAGTATATTCTGATTACAGCTTCCCTTCCTCCAACTTTTGCAGAACATCCCCGCCTCCCCTTGCTATCCAAATTATATCCTTTAGTTTTCTTTTTCTTTAGAAAACAAATAGTCATCTAAAATAAGAATAAAATAAGATAAAACATAAACAAAGAAACTGAAATAGGACAAAACAAAAAAATATAAGAAAAGGTGGCAAAGAACAATTATAAAAAACATACATAGATGGAAAGACAAACACACAAACACACAAACAGAAATCCAGTAAAAGCACTGAACCAGAAACCATAATGTATATGCAAAGGAATAGAAGGGCTGGGTGGAGGTGAAGGAACATTATGAGACAAAGTACCTTTGAAAATACCATTGAGATAATTTTGGGATGGCGATCTACTGTTGAGCACAGGGCCTGCCTTTAAAAGTGGTTTGTAGGCTGCCATGGTGGTACATATGTTTAATTTCAACACTTGTGCGGCAAAGGCAAGAGGATCTCTGAGTCAGAGGACAGGCAGGCCTAAACAGAGAGTTCTACAAAGGCCGAGCTCCATAAAGAGACCCTGTCTCACCACTCCACTCCCCAAAAGGAAGAGTGGTTTATAAATCCAGAGTCTCCTTTTGAGAAAACTAACTTTTCACTTATGAGTGGTTATCGGTAGGAGGTAGCTTCTGGGTTAGGGATGAGGGCTTGTGTCCATTTCCCTCTCAGCACTGGGACCCCATCTAGCCCAGATCAGTGCAGCCCCTGTGAATGCTGCTACACTCTCTGTGAGTTCATTTTTGTGCTGTTGGTGCTGCTGTGTGTAGAAGGCTTTGTTTCCTTGGTGTCCCTGATCCCCAATGACTCTCACAGTCTTTCCACTACTATCTCTTCCTCCTCGTCATCATCCTCCTCTTCGCCCTGGTCCTCGTCGTCGTCGTCCTCCTCCTCCTCGTTCTCCTCCTCCTCGTCCTCCTCATCATCCTCATCCTCATCCTCATCCTCCTCGTCCTCCTCTTCTTCCTCCTTCTTCTCTTTATCTAAAGGAGCCCCAAAGAGAAGAATTTGAGGGAGACATTCCATTAAGGAATAAGTTCTCAAGGTCTCTCATGTTCTGCATGTTCCCCCACCATGTTGTGAGTCTCTGATTATCTTGTATTTTCAACATTTCCCCAAAGGCAACGTATACAATTGAACATTTTCAAGTGCTTCTAAGAAAAAACAATAATTGCAAGTATCCTGCATCTCATTTGTCGGCATGTAGGCTGGTTAGATTTTTGTCAACTTCTCACAAAACAGAATCACCTAAAGGTGGAGAATTTCAATTGATTAATTACCCTCTATTGGATTGCTTTGTGAGTATGTCTGGGGATATTTTCTTGATTAATGATTGATGTGGGAAGGCCCAATGCACTTTTTGGTGATGCCACCTCTGGGCAGTTGGTACTTGGTTGCATAAGAAGGCAGGTTGATCAAGCCTCGGAGAGCAAATCAGTAAGTAGTGTTCTTTCATGGTCTCTGCTTCACTTCCTGCCTAGCTTCTTGTGATGATGCATTCTAACTTGTAAGTCAAATAAGCCCTTTTCTTCCCTTGTTGCTTTTCATCAGTGTTTTTAAAAGAGCACACTACATCACCAGGTTTCAGGCGTCTGTGTAATAGATATTCTCTACCACCTAAAAGTGTTCTCAGAGATTGGTCGGCAGTGACAAGTACTTTCTACTCTTGCAGAGGACTTCGGTTCATCTGATGTAGTTGCCTGTAACTCTAATTCCCACTCATCTGACAGCTTTCTCTGTTCTCTGCAGGCACCTGTGAGAACATGGTGCACATAGAGATATGTAGGCATAGACACATACACATAAAATGAAATAAATAAATCTTAAAGACTCAGAAAAACTCCAAGTTTGTGCTGTGTATTTTCCATGTCTTCTATAATTACACTAGAGGAAGCATATGGTGAAAATTAAAATATTTTAACTTAAGCTTAGACTCCAAATTTACTGTATAATTACATGTTTGGCTTCCTAGATTCCAATAAAATGAATACTGAAGGTCACAGCAAGTATTTATTTAAAAATATCTTTGTACACTTTGGGAAATTCTTTATTGTAACTAATCAGTAGAAGGATGAATTCTGAAACTCCAAATGGAATATTACAGAGTATTAGAATGAATTTAGTTAAATGGAGAGAAAGAAATTAACCTTGAGCTTGCTTTGGTACACCACATATATTGAAATTATAGTCCCTTCATTGAACATAATGACTTCATTCTACAAGCAGCATTAACTAGGACTTTACTGTACATATTGAATGAAGGCGTATATCGTTACCTGGTTAATCACTATCTCTTGTATTGAAAATAAAATAGACTTCCCATCTCTACTAATTGTAATAAATGAATAAGTAGAAAATACCCAGTCTGTTTCTCCATGTTCCTTCTAAAGAAGTTACAAGTTCTTTGTGATCACCCACCCTGTTTGGAAAGTACCAAAGTTCTTTTATGAAAAGGGCCTACCCTCAGGGAAGAAAATGTGCAAGAAAGCAATTAAAATAAGTGTTTCTTACTTTACTATTTGTTAATTAACTGAACACCTTCATCAGCAATCTTTAAGCTTTCTTTCTTTAAGTTTTAAAGACTAAGCAATGTGAGAATGAGGCGTGTGCGGTATGTGTGGCATAGAACAATTGGATTTATTTTCATCTTATATGCAATTACAGGGTGTGGAAATCAATGGGGAGTGAAGGCATGGGTAATTAAAAGATGCTCTGTTTTCAATTTTTATGAAACACTTATATTCTATTTAGAAAAAAAGATCCTCCCAAAACAACAATAAACAAAACACTCCACTCCCCCCACCACACACCACATCACATCACATATTTACAAAGTTGCTCAGATTTATGTCTAGATTTACTATTAGACCATAAGCTTACCTCTGTGAGAATCATATGAAAAATTCACTTACTTTTACCAAATTTTTATGTGCTATTTCCTGTATTAAATTACTTGATAGTTCACTAATGCCAATTGTGCCATTAGCCTTGTCTGCTAACACACAGCCTACTGAATGTCCTCTAGGGGCAAGTGTCTGGTGAGTGAGCTTTTTAGTACCCTGTGCACTTCCTTGCCTCACGCTCTTCAAACACAGTACTTCCCATGACCAGAAAGAGTTGTTGTTGTTTCCTATCTCAGCTAATATAACTTTTTTAAAAAAACATTTCAAATTTCAGAGAGAGTCTGAGAACTTTTCTGGGTTATCTGGAACCCTTTAACAAGTGAAGGAGCTGCCACCACTTGGAAAATACTTAAAAAGTCTTAAGAGCACTCTTTTTATTTGCTGGTGTTTTTACATCATGTATGGGAGACGCATTCTAAGACTCTCCAAATGATCAACATACCAGAATATATTATACATAATGAAATTTAATTTGTTAATTACACATAAGAGACTAACAACTACAAAGATTAAAATAATGGGAATAAGATGTTGCCCTAAAGTTTCTTGAATTTGTAATTATTTATAGAAATTTTCTCTTGGGAACCATACCAGAATTGACTGTAGAAAATAAGACCAATGATAGCAGGAGAATCTCATGTGAATGGGGGAGAGAGTACTACAGCCATTCAGTGCTCAATGGGGAGGAATGCTCAAACAATCCAGAACATGAGGCTCATACTGTGCTTTCAAGTGTTTTCTCCCATAAAATGAAAGTAATATATTAAGAAACACCAGCTACTAGGAAATTCTGCCTATGGAGAATACTGCCCACTGAGAGAAACTGCAAAATTGGAAGAATTGACCTCTGGCAAATATTTTCTACTAAGAAACTACATCAAGTTCTCTCTTTAAATTACAGTTAGCTTCTGAAGTCTATTTTATTATAGATTCAAATAAATAATTGTATTGACTACTATTAGGGCAAATAAAAACAGTAGGGACAAGAGTCTTTATTCCTGATTCTTCTTTGCATGTAAAAATACTTCAAACATTGGGGTATCTCCAAGCTCTCTTTTCTTTCTTTCATTTTGCTCTACAGGAAAAGCATTTGATTTGTAAATTTGGAAAACCTGGGTAGTTTATTCAGGCATGGAAATTTCCTTAAGGGAATCTTTCTGCCATTTCCCAGATCACAGTGTGTCTACTTACCAAACAGGGAGAATAAGCTACTGGAGCATTAGTCTCCTCCACTAAACTACACCATCTACTGTTAACAAGAGTGATGTTGGGGAGAGAGTTGTGTGGATAAAATGATTTTCCTGAAAGTACAAGGATTGGAGGCTTTTGATGCATTGGGAGTTGATTTTTTTGTGTGTGTGTGGGTCAGGTGATAGACATGGACCTGACTTCATTCTTCTACATGTCAAAGTTTTCTGAAAACCATTTGTTGAAGATGCTTTCTCTTTCCACTGTGTATTTTTTGCATATTAATCAGGTATCAGGTGGCTTTCATTACATGAACTTTTATAAGTTTGGGTATTCTATTCTGTTCTATTAATTTACTAACAAATGAATTATTGCTAATTTATTTATTAATAACACTATAAATTCTGGTTTTTTGCCATTACCATACTGTTTTTACTTCTATGGTGACATAGCTTAAAGTCTTATGTGATGATCCCTCAAGGAGTGTTCTTTTGGCTTAGAATGATTTTTCTTGTTCAGGGTCTTTTATGGTTTCATATGCACTTTAAGATATTTTTAATTCCTCTAAATATGTCATGGGAATGTTGAAGGGATTTCATTGAGTTTGTAAAAATAATTTTGGTAGTATGATCATTTTCACAGTTGTAATTTTATTGATCTATGAATATGAGAGGTCTGTCCATATTCTAGTGCCTTCTTAATCTCTTTCACTGGAGAAGTTTTCATTGTAGAAATCTTTTATCTCTTAGTTATTTTTATTCAGTTAGATAACACAGAAGACCCAAGTGTGAGTGAATATAATTTCAGGCATCTAGTATTTGACAAAGATTACAAATATACTCTGGGGCTATTTTCTTGAGGGAAAAATAAACCTTTACCTCCCAGAAGGCCTCACAGTCCAAAGAGAAATAAATAGGAGGCTAGTAGTTCCCTGAGCAAGCTATTTCCCTCATATAGAATGAGTAGGTTTCAAAGGCAGGCTAGGAATGTTAAACTTGTGAGTACTATGGAGAAAGTACCAATGGGAAAATGTGTTTTCAAGTAGGTTTTCTTTTGCTGCTATTTGTGTGTGTGTGTGTGTGTTTCTTGCTTTAATAAAATAATGATTAATACATTGTTAACCTTATTACTAACAGTGAGATTTTGCTCAGAAAAAAAAAAGAGAAAATGTACTATGACAGTTCATATCACATCTTTCTAGAACATTTTCCCACTTGGCTTTTTTCCTGGCTATGTTTCAGATTTTTTTCCTACAAAATTTTGAAATATCTGGGCTTATACATCCTGTTAGATTATGGGCATGTCCCTTCACTTTACTGGCACTCCAAGAAGCCAGATCCAGCAGCCTGAAGAAATAAGACCATGCCTCTCCATAGTTTTCTGCATGGAAGGACTAGTTGAGATTTACAGGTACTATTTATAGACTCGTCTAGCACTAGCCTCCCTGTGCTCATTATCACATGGGTAATTGCAGACTAAGTCACATGATAATGAAATTGTCCACTATATCCTGACACTTACAGCTGCCCCTTACTTTGTTCATGGTATTATTCCGAAAGCCATCTTACAGATTTCTTCCAATCATCTTGTTTGCTCTCACTTTACGCTATCTTTAAGCTAGCTCTCTTAATAAAGGTTGTCTGCTGAACTATAAGAGAAAACATCTTTTTTAAGGAATGAAAAGCTCCAAGAATGAGCCATTCTCACAGAAGTTGTGGAAAGCCCAGTCATGCTAATTTTGATATATTGTACTGTTCTTTTAGATATTCTCACACCATATAGAAGGGTAATAATGCACTAGATCCTTCCTAAGACTGACCCGTGGCTGTTTCTTCTATACATAGCATATATTTAATTTCATCTTCTGGGCCTTTGTTTCTTTATTCTCTATTTATTGGTAATTAGTTCTTATAATTGAATATATTTCAAATTCTTTCCACTCTCTAGCTTTATTTAGTTTACCATTCATTTTACCCTAATTAAAATAAAACTTATTTAGTCAGATCTTCTCTTCTTTGTTGTTTGTAGGCTTTATATCAACCTTATTTCTCCACTGCCCGCCTACATTTTCTTGTAAAACTTATTTCTCTAATTAATATTTGGACAGTGCAGCCTGGCAATCTCAGCTCTTGAAAACTGACTGAGACATGAAAATTACATATTTAAGACAAGACTAGTTAGTGTCTTACTTAGGATTTTTATTGCTGTGATCAAACACCATTAACAAAAGCAATGTGGAAGGGAAAGACTTTATTTTCTTCACAGTTCCATATAAACAGTTAATCATCAAAAGCAGGGAGGGCAGGCATAGATACACCTAGGTAGAAACTGATTCAGACGAATGAGGAATGCTGCTTACTGGCTTACTCCCATAGGCTGCTCACCCTGCTTTCTTATAGAACTCAGAATCACTAGCCCATGGATGACACCACCCACAATGGGAAAAGCCCTCTTCCCCCATCAACTTTAATTAAGAAAATGCCTTAAATCCAGATTTTATGGAGGCATTTTCTTTATACATGCATATATATCCAAGGCTCCATATATCTTAAACAACTGAAATAACTTTTTAATGATACTGAAGTTTGTTTGGTATTATAGCAACTTAAATGTGAAAAAATTTTGTTAACTAATTTTTGTCTATATGGTGGCTCGTTTGTTTCAGTACTATGATTCATCATCTGTATTTCCTTCCTTATATGTTATTCATTTTTATATTAAAAATATCCATACATGTAAACAGTGTGTGTGTGTGTGTGTGTGTGTGTGTGTGTACTTAATAGATGTCACTAACATGTTTGGATACAATCAAATTTGATTGCATATTTTGATTAATATTGAACTAAATTTGATTAATCACAGGAGGGGAAATATAGATTCATATTTTAAAATATATGTAGAAAAGATTATTTTTGATTCTTCTGCAAATACATTAAAATATTTTAAATGACACATAATTATTTTGATTCATTATATAACAAAAGGCTAAAGACTTAACATGTGCATATATATGTATATACACTGGCTGTGTATATGGATTTTTTATGTGACAAAATGTATACCATCAGGAAGGAAATACAGATGCTGTCATAGTACTGTAACAAATGACCAACTATGTAAGCAAAAGAGAAATTTTTTTATTCATTTTATAGTGTGTTATAATTTTCTCACATTCTTTCTCCAGAATTTCTCCAAAGTGTTACTTTTTTTTAAGAAAATGATTATCCAAACAAAACATGACCAAAAACTTGAAACCAACCCACCAAACAAACAACCAACTAACCAACCAAACAAACAACAATGCCCCTGAACACCCAACATACCTAAAATGTCTTCTTACCTACAGTTTTATATACTCACGCATCTTTCTCTTCTACATGATTTTAGACAGCTGTCCCTAAGAGTTTTATGTTTCTTCTGTAGGCTCACACTTTACCAAAATTTTCAAACTACTTTTTAAATCAAGCATAAGAGAAATCCTTTTCTATATTTTTAACGATTGTTCTGGATATAAATTTCTAATGTTCTCTGTGCTCGGTTTATCATTAACATTTGGACTCATTTAAGGAATTATCATTTTCATGTTTTCTAGGTGTACATTTTAGAAGGATAATGTTTCCAAGTATTAATTTTCTTTTTCTGGTTCCAAATAAAAAATTCACAGAACTCACCACCCACACTGAGAAATGAGTCACCACTAAGAAAACAAAACAAAAGCCAAGAACAATGAGACAGGAGCAACAGGAGGTCCAGTTTCCTGCAGCAGAGAACAGATCTCAGTGAAGTGCACAGGAGGAACCAGAGGGAGGAAGGAGAATGGAACAGGTGGGAGGGAGAGGAAAGAGTTCTGCAACTGCCTGAACCTCTTAGTCTTCTATATCTTAAGTCAACCATTAATAACAGACAGTTACTTTTTAAAAATTTATTCATTTTAAAACAATATTTTCTCATTTTACAAGCCAATCCTAGTTCTGACTCCCTCCCCTCCTTCTGTTCCCTGTTCTCTCCACCCCATCCATTCCTCAGAGAGGATAAGGTTTCCCATGGTAAGTCAACAAAATCCATAATGTCACTTTGGGGCAAGACCAAGGCCCTCCCCACTATACCTAAGCTGAACCAGGTGTCCCTCCAAGAGAATCAGCTCTAAAATATCTGCTCAAATGCTAGCGGTTAATCCTGGTCCCACTACTGGTGGTTCCACAGACTACTCCAGCCATACAACTGTCACCCACATTCAGAGAACCTAGTTTGGTCCTATACAGGCTACCCAGCTGTCAGTGCAGAGTCATAGAGTTCCTACTAGCTCAGATCAGTTGTTTCTGTGAGTATCCTCATCATGGTCCTAACCCTTTTGCTCATATTATCACTCCTCCCCCTGTATGCTGTGACTGCCATTGGTAAATAAAGGGCCACTTTGAGTTCATAGCAGAGAAGGACAGAAAGAGATAGGCAGGGGATGGGGGAATGAAGTGAATGCTGGGAGAAAGAGGGGCAGAGTCAAACAGAAGCCATGTAGCCCAGCTGGAGACAGTTGCTGCAACTTTACTCAGTAAGTCACAGCCACATGTTGATACAAAGATTAGTAAAAATGGGTTAAATTAATATATAAGAGTTAGCCAATAAGAATCTGGAGCTAATGGTCCAAGCAGTGATTTAATTAATAGAGTTTCTGTGTGATTATTTGGGGGCTAAGTGGCCAGGAACCAACAAACAGCCTTCATACAACAAATTGGTGCCCATAAGACCAACTAAAATCCACTTAAAACCTGAGAGGGCTTGAAAAGGAATTATAGACACAAAAATACAGAGTTTAATACAGCTTCTTGCTGTTTGCTGGTAGCATGCCACAGCTACTTTGAGAGAGGTTTTCCTGATTCAGCCTTAGCAGGAAAAAATCCACACCATTTTGAAATGCTGGCTTTCTGGACGGTATGGACCTCGCAAACTCTGGCTCTTTCAGGAGACTAGGAATTTGAATGGGGTTTGTTAGCAACCTGCTATGGCTTGCTTAGTGGCAATGTGGACCAGCTATGTGCCTAAAACTGAGGCAATGTGCATGGCTTGCAGAGGTGATGAACAGACTTCCACCATGTTGCACTGTGCAGAGCAAGCAGGAAGTACCATATGTAACCTAGTAATGCTACAGCTTAAGTTTTTAAGAAGTGTTTAGCATTTTAAGGAGCATTCCTGGACAGTAAAGAACTACGGATACACAATAGAACAGATTCAGACATAAAAGACCTCAAAATGGGTCAGAGTATTGGATAAATGGGAGAGAGAAGAAAAAGAATATAGACAGTTATAAAAAGAAGTAAATGGTATTAATAAAAAAGGTAAAGTCTTTAAAGAGACAGAGGACAGACAGTCATAGATTAAAGGGAGTAAAGAAAATAAGCCATATAAAGATAGAGAATACGCAGAGAGTCTGGATTATGTATATTATTGTGTCTTATTTGATTTTTTTTTGACTGTGAAGGAACTAAGTACAGAGAGATATTTCATTGTATGGACTGCTAAGCTAAACAACATATATGTTTTAAATGTATCTTGACTTCAAATGTTGAGTATATGAATATGTTGTTTTGGAAAAGAGGTTCCAAAAGTATGAGAACCTGTGGATTGCTTCCAGACTAATATGGTTTGATGGACCAAGACCCCCGGAACAGTCTCTGTGAACATCCCCCAAAATTACTTCACCCAACTGCTGACTGAGATGAACCTAGCACACAGGATACACCATGAAAGACCTGATCAACAGTGCTCCCTATAAGTAGGAAATAGTCTAGAGAACTACACCCATATTCCCAAATATTGTTTGTAAATGTTTGTTTACATTTAAAGGGGAATATGATGTAGAGATTTGCATTAATATGGAGCCTGGCTTATTGATACAAATTTAAGGTCAATTTTGTTATATGTTTATTTCTGCTCTTGATTAAGGTATTATGTTTGTGCAGCTCATTTAAAATTGTAATGTGTAAATAAGAAATATAGGTTAATAGATAGTCATCTATAATAGTCAAGCTTATAGTCATGTTAGTTAGATTTTCTAGATGTATTTCAGATGGATATGCATTCTTCAAACCTTTCAAAGACTACAGAATATGGCATTTAAAATGTTTTATGAATTTAGGACTTGTCATGACAATGAGACACATCTGCTCCTGGCAGCACCAGTTACTTCAAGAGGAAGAAGGGCATTGAAGAAGTTCCTTATGGAGTTTGTTGGCCAGTCTCTTGCCAGGACTGTTTGATGAACTGGACATGCAGGATCCACAAAGTTGAACTTGCATAAAGGTCAGACTACCACCCTTCAGGGTTCCTGCTTCATCAAAGAACAAAAAGAGTCTGCCAGACATTCTGCAGGACACAGAAGAATATTACTGACAAACTGCCAATATAGGTGGAATTGTGTTTGAAATTTCCTGCTTCATGGAAATGTCTACTAGATACTATGGGCCTGTAGGCTGAAGATCGGTGCCCCAATGGTACAGAAGAACTTTGGGAGAGTATTCAGGCAGTGAGATGTCTCTGCCAATTCTAGAGTTTTGGAATGTATTATATAGAAGAATCTATTTTCACAAAAAGAAAAAGGATAAAACTTAAAAAAATTAAAAAGAAGCTTGATAATTTTTATAGATGAACTCTAAATGTAATACAAATCAAAATGACCTAAGTTATAATTGTTACTGAAACATTCGAAGGTTTGGAGTTAGATGTGGATTAGAATTTTATTTCTATATCTTGCTGGCTTTTGTCTCTGGAAATAAGCACATATAGATTATAAATTTTCTTGTCATCAAAAATAAGTTATATGATCTTATCTGTATGATAGAAATGCTATGACAAATAACTAAAAAACTGGTATCAAGATGTCTGGAGCCCAGTAAGAAGTCAATATATAATTATATATTAAAACTGTTATCAGTCATCATCCAATCTGAGAAAAAACTTCAATATCTAGTGTATTTATCAAGAAGATCACATAATGTCAGTGTCTAAAATCAGGAATAATGTAAGAGATGCATATTCTTATATGGAAGAAGTAAATACATTAAAGGTGGGATCTTTACTAATTTGTATTTGATATAATCAAAATTAAATTTCAGAATTATTTGTTATCTTAATAATATAAAAATCTAATAATTACATAAAATATATTGTATATACACTATGAAATCTTAGTTTATCAAAAGAAATGTAATGAGAAAGGGTTTAGTCTAATAAACATCATATAATGTTGAATAACCAAAATGACAGATTTTAGAGCTAAGAAGCCTGGGAAAATAAAAGTAGAGTTTATGAAAACACAGATGTGGAAATAGTTCTATAAATACATGAAACAGCAATCCATAAACATAAAAGATATTTACTTCCCCATGTTAAATTTCAAACCCAAGACAAATAACTGAGGTGCCTATTTAACTTATCAGAGCAGACCTAGTCATCAGGTTCGTGTAGTATCCCTCAGTCCCTAACTATCTGTTACAGGGTATTGCTGGCATACCCAGGCCTCTACCCTGAACTCTCCAGCCCAGGGCCTGGCCTCCCTTACCCCAGAGGCTCTTCTCTGTAAAATCCAGACATTTTGCTTATGCACCCTTTTGGACCTATTGCTTCCTGACTGCTGAACCTGGTTCCCTCTCTCCTTTCCCCACTTCCTCTCTCCACCTGGCCAGCTCAGTCTGCCACTATGGACCTTCTCATGTGTCCCGGTCTCTGCCTCTGGCTATGCTTTCCCTGTTGTCTACAATAAACTTTCTCCTCCACCATACTTGAATGCAATCCTGTCCTTCTCTTTCCTTTTTATTTTTTTTCCATTCACTTTCTACACTGGTGTAGGAGGTCCTTTTGTTTGTGTGTTGCTTTTATTGGTTAATGAATAAAGAAACTGCTTTGGCCTGTTGATAGGGCAGAACACAGGTAGGTGGGGAAAACAAAACTGAATGCTGAGAAGAGGAGGCAGGGATAGAGACACCATGGATATGCCACTGGAGAGAGACATCCTGGGCCTTTGCTAATAGGCCCCGACCTTGTAATAATATACAGATTAATAAAAATGGGTTAAACTAATATTTAAGAGTGAGCCAATAAAAAACTAGAGCTAATGGGCCAAGCAGCGTTTTAATTAATACAGTTTTTGTGTGGTTATTCTGGGGCAAAGCTAGCTGGGCAGCAGGGACGAACAAGTGGGCCCTCTATGAAACGATTGGCGCTCCAACGTAATCAACTAACTCCAAGTAAAACCTGAGAGGACTTAAAAAGGAATTCTAGACACAAAGAACAAAAAAAAATTACTGAGTTTAACATAGCTTCTTGCTGTTTGCTGGTGGTATGCCATAGCTCCTCTAAGTGAGATTTTCTTGACTCAGCCACAACAACAACAAAAAAAAGCGGTGGTTTTAAAATGCTGGCTTTCTGGGCCATGCCAGAGCAAACTCTGACTCTTTCAAGTCTGGCTACAACACAATTGATTGGGGTTTATGAGCAGAGTACTGCGTCTTACTTGATGACAATGTAGACTCACTGTGTGCCTAAAAGTGGGACAGTACACATGACTCAAAGGCACAAGTGGCTCAGAAGTACAAGAGGCTCTGTCATTGCTAGACTGGGGGGCTGGAACAAATAAGTAAGCCCTCCATGCAACACTACACAGAAGAAGAAAGATGTGAATAGATGAAATAAAATTGTAATGCTACCTCTTCTTATCATGCAATTTCTGATGTCTCAAATACAACATCACACACACAAAAAAGCAACAATATCTGATCACAGTATCAGATATCTGATCACAATATCTGAACACATGACGATACAAGTAAAAAGCTAAATGAAGAAGAGTGGTACAGTAAAGATTTTAAATGTTTTTGGTGAAATCATTGGCAACTAATTTTAAAATATTGATGATTTCCTAATGCATGGAGAGCTTGACGCCTAAGATAAGCTGTATAGTAGCATAAGTCACAGTCACAGGGAAACGTTATACTTATGAAGTAGTCCTATGAAGAAGTGGAGATAGTTTGCAGTGGCTAAAATGATCCTTTAAGTGATTTTTGTGATTTTCAAAATGCTTATTAAATAATAAGAAGAAAAAATCTCAAGAAATTCTTAAAATTCAAAATGTGACTTTAATCACAGCAGAAAGTAAAAGTGAAAAGAAAAATAAAACTGAACAGCTGGTAACTTTCATTGCTCTATGATTTTTTTCTTTGTTTCCCAATGTTGACAGGATAAGACTTTTCAGAAGATACTATAATCAAGGATACAGTGAATTAATATGTCTCTGATGATGACAAGAAATCTGAAAAGTTATTTTTTAAAAAATAAGAAGGACAGAATCCCTTCCTTTTAGAAGTTTTCAGGTTTAAATGGGCACAAAGTTTAAAATACATCTTTATGAGAAGCTAATGTTGAAAATAGAACTGGCATCTCCTTACCGGTAGAAATCAAGCAATAAGGCATTCAAGTCCTCATGGGTAATTGTTTAAATTGGCAAGATGAGAACACACATATTATTAAGCTTTAGATCCACATTTACTTTGGGGCCCTGGTTGACATATTAGGAAAGGATGCATGCTTGTAAGTGATATAAGACTCAACATATTTCTTTTTGATTTTGAGTCAGGGTAAGGATATATCCATGGAGAGCCAGTTATGCTATGAGGTGGAGAGTTCCAGAGACTGATCATACTATAGTTGTCATTAAATTTAGCCAAGTCCTTGATGTGAGAAATTTCAGTTCATTGTTGATGACACAGATTGCAGAAACATATGGAAGCAATTAGAGGAAAGTAAATGGAGACAGTGGGTGCAGGCAACATATTTGTGGAGCTTGCCTAGATAAAAGCAATAATATAAGCTGAAATCTAAAAGAGGCAGCAAGGTCTCTGGGATCTACTTACGGATGAGGAAATTTGAGCATGAAAGCAGTCCAAAGAAGACAAAATCGATGATGCTCTGGTGGGGATGTGGGAGTGCAGAGCACCATTATGATAAATTAGAAGCTTATATTACAAAGGCCAGAGTTAGATTTCCAGATAAGATTCCTCCACTGCTGAGATGAGCAGGAAGTTCTGTTTGAAGGAAAATTTTAACAGGAAACAAGCATCTGTGACTGGGAAGCAGAGCTCTCTGTGTGTGGGTAGGAAGCACAGGGTCTTTCTTAGGAGCAATGAAGGCCCTGAGGACATGCCCAGTGCTTACTGATCTGCTAGCCTCTATGGGTTTCCCTTACCATCTATTGGAGAAAATGCAATCCATTCTTATAGATGTTAATTTTTTTCAGCAGGGAGTAAGGGAGGAAGAGGGTTATATAGGATTACAAATAGTATATTGACTACAAAGTATCTCAACATGTAGTATTCAGAGATCAAGTGGATGGAAAGAGCCGGCCCAGTCTGTGGTAGTTTTTGCTTAGCAATACCTCATGATGTGGTTTACTCAATAGGCTCCTTCTGATCAGTGCCTCTAATATCTGAGCTGAAAATTCCTCCCAGCACGTACTTTTATTTACTAACATGGGCAATATCTTCTGGACTTCTAATTTAGCATTGTCTTTGAGATTCCCCTTTGGTGTCATTTTAGGTTCACAGTGCTGGATACAGTTCAACTATCTGAACACAGTGAGTTCATGGAAGAGAAAGAGTCTCATATAAGAAAGGCTGCATAAAGCATCTATCTATTGACTGAATTGTTTTAGGTCACTTAAAGAAACAGCATATTCATAATGGATTATGTAATTACAAGATTCAAGTTTTCATATTTCTCACTGTGTTTTCAACTCTGTTGAATTAGCAAATTAAAGGAGACAACACAACTTTACAAAATTTATTTTCTAGGTTGTACATTGTTCTATAGTACTTTATTTTTAATTTGCTCATCTTTGATTCTAGTAAAGACAAACTGTCATTGTAACCAGTGCCTCATATGCAGTCCCTGTATTATATTGCCTCCATAACAGCTGTTCATGTGTCCTTTCCTCTGTCATTCAGTGTTGATCTGTCTTTTTTTTTTCTAGGTCATGCCAGAGAAGCTAGGAGATATCATAGCCTTACTTCTTCATATGAACTGGAATAAGAAAATGGGTTGTTTATCTTTCACTACACTTCTAGTGCTTAACAATTAGAGGGACATAGAGAAGACATTTCAGGAAGATGAGATAAGAATAGACATGTTGTTTTCCTCAAATACGTTTGTAATTTCTTTCTCTTATCTACTCTCCATAGTCCTTAGTTCCCTCACATGGGAATCAGGAACAAGTCACATTGACTTTCTGAACTCAGAGAATCAAATAAGCAGATATGATTATCTGTTTCTCTAGCAAATAGATGTGAGTTTCATGACTGGACCACATTTACAACTGTACTTAATTCTTAAGTTAATTCCCATAATAGTATGATTATCTGTTTCTCTAACAAATAGATGTAAGTTTCATGACTGGACAACATTTACAACTGTACCTTAATTCTCAAATTAATGAACATAATAACATTGTTGTAGGATTTTTATTGATGCGAAGAGACACCAAAACCACAGCCACTCTTATAAAGTAAAACATTTAGTTGGGGTGATGTGTTTACAGTTTCAGGGGTTCAGTCCTTTATTATTATGGCAGGAAACATGGAGGCATGAAGACTGATGTAGTGCTGGAGCTGAGTGTTACATCTTGCAGGCAACAGGAAATCCAACTGCCTGACACTGCTTGAGAAAAAGACTTCAAAGCCACCTCCACTGTGACATATTCCTCCAATAAGACCACAACGACTCCAACAATGCCACACCTCGTAATAGGGCTGTACCCTTTGAGGGTCATTTCTCTTCCAAACCACACCAAGCTCAAAAGTTTATATGCATTGTTTAAAACCAATAACAATAAATACTTGTATTTCTGTACACATTCATGAATATTCCCTGTAAATTAGTAAGTATAGATTTTTACCAGAATCTCAGTTTGGAACCTCACTCAAGTTTAGGCATAGTGTAGGAAAAAGGAAAGCAAAGATGCAGTCCACAATAGAAGGAAAGGTGGTATACACAGTTTATTTTCTTCCTTGTTCAATCTCTCTTCAGATCTGATCGAACTGGTCAAGTGTTGACCTCAAAGTTCCTTCTAGGGGTCAGCAGTGTCCTCAAATTTTTCCAATAATTCTTCCTACTTAAACTTTCCTTAGTGTCTCTTAGGTCTTCTTCAAAGAAGTAAACTATAAGCATAAACATTAATTAATCATGCTTTTGGGGGGGCACAGTAACATCAGAAAGTAATATCCTACTCAGAGCTATTATAAGTAGAAGAATGGTAGAACATTTAAAAAGATAGTATAGTCATACAGATCAGATGAGACAAATATATCATAAAAGACTTGTTACACACATAAATAAGCCCCCATTTTACCATTTACTGTATGGAGTTCATGCTTTACTTTCCAATTTAATATGCAGTTACTAGATTCAACATTCTAAGCATAAATATTTCTTTACAAAATAAAAACTTGAGAAGTGGCATTTTAAATATGTAAGAGTCAAAAACTTTTAGAGGAGATAAAAATAGACTTAGCTCTAACCTGAAGTTTTTCATGATTACCTTGATTTTCAAGAACATTTACTTTATTGATGAATTTTAATTTGAATGAAGATTGTGGATTTACAAAATAACTCCAAAAACAAATCAGAAGTCAGTTCAAAATTCTTGACTCTTTTATGAATTTGCTACTAATGGAGATGCTAGGCATGAATATTGTAGCAGCCAATTATAAACATAAAATTGTATTTCTTATCTCACTTTGACATATTGAATTACAGGTCTCAAATTCTATCATTTGGAGACTCTGTAGAAAGAAGTCATATCACTCTGGTCATTGAAAGGAGAATAATGTTTGCTTACTTAGTTGCTTCAAAAGTTAATTCACACTATTTTATTTTCTTCTACTGTCATCATCTGGTAGAATGAGGAGTTCTTTCCCTTCCCCTTCTCTTACTGACAATTTCTCCTGATTTGTGAGTTGCATTGCAGAAATATAGTTGAGCTAAGTAGAAAATGAAAATGTTGTTCAGAACTCTCAATGTTCTAAAATAGCCTCACTTTTGTAACACTGAAAAAGGGCCTTGCTTAATTGTCACTATTTTGTAAAATATATGATTCTGATATTTTCCTTCTTCTCCAAGGGAGATAAAATAATAGAACAAATGGGAAAAATTGTCTTTGAGTTATATATAACTTCTCATTTGCACACTGAGTTCTTACTCATCGCTTTTGATTGCCAAACATCAGAGCCATGAAATAGTATATTGCCACTAATTATAAGGATGAGAATCTGATATTATTTATCAAGAACATATTCACTTTAACAGCTTTTTTCAATTAACATTTGGTGAAAAAGTACAATTATTACTTGAGAAATGTAAACATTCATACTGTTCTTTTCTCATAACGCCTTATCTGTTGCTGTAAAGTATTTCACTGGCTGTTGATGCAAGCAGAATCATGCTTTTAAGACAAATTCAGAAATGCCTTTGTAAGATCATCCACTGGTCATGAAAGGAAAGCTGTCACCAAGGCATGAGTGACTGCAACCACAATCACCGTCTTCTGTTGTCTTGGTATTTTTGTTAATTAAGCAAAATATCTGCCAGTGTCCTTATAAAAGCATTCATCTGCTTTCCTTTAATTTGAAGTGGATTAAAAGTGAGATTCAGCATTAATTAAACACATAGAATTCATGGAGATTTTAATTGCAAAAACTTCAGAAGGGAACATGCAAAAGGCTTCTTAGTTCTGTTTCACAAAGAAGATGGTATTAAACAGTGACGAGACAAAAAGAACCCCCTTATGAACATGCCACCACTAGCCCTGTAGTGCATGACTAATTTACATGGAGTCTAGCTGGGAACATGTAAGGAGTCGGCTGAAGATCAACAACTGCCCCAAGCAGTTTTTAACTGTTATATTGATGTCTAGAATTTTCAATTTGTCTTTGAAAATATTCATGAGTTTGAGGAGACAGTAATAAAAGTCTGAAAACTTATCGAGTTCAACCAATTGAATTAATATCCTTGCACAATGCATTCTGTGCACAAGATTCCAGCTATCCATCTTTAAGTTGAATTGGGACAGAAAGACTAGGCCATGTCTAAGGGGTTTCTGGAAGTTTCATCTTTTGTGACTAATTATCCTGATTGGATCTTGGTGCAAAACGGGGCCATCTTGCATGTTCTCCTCTGGCATGATTCTGGTTCAGCCTTGTCATACTGGATTTTTAAGGGAAGCTCTATCTTTGCAGCCCAGGCTACATGTGACAAGATTAAATTGGTACACTTTCACTATATAGCTCTTGAGTTCCTGGCAGCACAACCCCGGCGGATCCCTCTGAGAGAAGTCTCAGCTGTCACTCAGTGACCCATTAACACTACTGTTCCATCCTGCAGTGTCAGTTTTTTCATTCTTATGAATATAATGCTCCCAGGGGATTGAAGATATCTTCGGGAATGAAAGAGAACAGCCGATTCGGGCTAACTATCAGAGACAGAGCAAACAACACAGCCAGAGCACAAATTCCAACAGATGAATTCTAAACACAGTAAAAGAAGTCTATTATGATGGTAGGTTTTAGAATGTGGTAAGAGGGTCCAGCTTTAAGAGGTATGGTAACCTTTTAGCGAGCTATTTTATTTGCCCTGTCTGAATAGCAGAAGTATCCAAAATAAGACTTGGAATTGGATAAGGACAATGCATGGAATCTGTATTAGGGTAATATGGGTGAGATCTTAAAACTGAGCAATAGACAATGGATACAGAACAGAATACTGAGCAAGAAGAATTGCTCAATGTTTTAAGCAGAACAGTATCTTTGGGTAGGGGTGGTTTATTGATAAAGATGAAAATTTTCAAGTATTCATAGAGATCTGAGCTAACTAAGGCATCTATCTCAAGACTAAACTGGTATCAGAGACTTAAGCAAACACCATAGCTCTCTAACAGTTTAAACTAGCATATTGTTCCATGGTGAATTTTTTAAAATCTATTTATTTATTTTACATCACAACCACAGTTTTCCTTTCCTTCTCTCCTTCCAGTGCCTCCCCAACCTTCCCTCCATCCATTCCTCCTCCATTTCTATTCAGAAAAAAGGCAGGCCTTCCATGGAAATCAACAAAACATTGCACATCAAGTTGTAGTAAGAGTAAACACCTCCCCATGTACTGAGGCTGAGTAAGGCAATCCTGTATGAGGAATAAGTTCCTAAGAGCCAGTCAAAGCATTAGGGACAGGACCTGCTCCTGTTCCTAGGAGTTCCACAAGTAGACCAAGCTACACAGCTGTTACATAGATGTAGAGGTCCTAGGTTGGTCCCATGAAGGCTCCCTGGCTGTTGGTTCAGACTCTGTGAGTTCCTATGAGCCTAGGTTAGTTGTTTTTGTGGGTTTTCTTGTGATAGTCTTGACCTCTCTGGTTCCTAAAATTCTATCTCCCTCTCTTCAGTCATATTTGCTGAGCTCAACCTAATGTTCCTCTGAGGGTCTTTGCACCTGTTTGCACCAGTTGCTAGGTGAAGCCTCTCTGATGACTACTGGGCTAGTCACCAAACTATGAGTATAGCAGAATATCAGTAGGCATCATTACATTGACATTTATTTTCTTTAATCATGTCTGATTCTAACCTGTTCTCTATGCTGTCCAGCATCTGGGTCCTGGTGTTCCAGGCAGTGTCAGGTGTGGGTTTACTCTCCTGACATGGGACTAAGGATGAATCATGGGCACATCATTAGAAGTTACATTTTATGGTTACTACATGAAAAATGATTATGAGAAATTGGCTCCTCTAGGGCTGGTGAAATGGCTTATTAGGAAAAAAACCCTACTGTCCAGAGGTCAGTCTTCAGAACCCAAGTTACGGTGGAAGGAGAGAACTGGCCCTACAACTTTGTAGGCCAGGACACAGCAACACCATTGAACCAGAATGATCCACGGCTGAGAAGAAAGGTTCACTGGGAATCAAACTATCAAGGCCATATCTGAGGGCTAGGGGGATGGGAGAACAAACAGAGTTAACGTGGAAGATGGAAATCTTTGAGTTGATATAGGCTGAGCAGACTAAGAACTAGGTGCCTTTGCCAAAGGTAGTTGACCTTTGGGAAAAAATAAGGGTGGTTCCTTGGAAATAGAAACCATCCCTTTGGAAATCTGCTTTTTGTAAACAACAAATCACCTTAGGTGTCTGTTTCTCCAGACAAATTCTTTCTGTTTAGAATTCTGTCCCTTACATTACGATTATGAAGGCAAATGCTTTGGATCTAACACAGCTGTCCTGCCACCTTCACACATGAGCTATGGCACACCCCTACCCTCTCAAAATCACACACACATACACACACACACACACACACACACACACACACACACACACAGAGAGAGAGAGAGAGAGAGAGAGAGAGAGAGAGAGAGAGAGAGAGAAATGGTTTTATATTCCCCTGCTAATATTAGTCAAATTTAGATGTATTCCAAGCAAACTATATAAGCAAACATCTTTGGAAACCTGTTGGAGATATCTTTAAGAACAGGGAAAACTATACTCACCTTAATCATAACAAAAAGGTGGCCAGGAGATATGTTAAAATCCGGGCAGAATTCAGAACTATCACAATGGTAAAGAGCCTGACGTTCTGCAAACTTTCTAGTGGAATCAACTCTGTGTCCAATGCCCATAGAAGACAAAGGTTTAATATCCTCCTTCAGGCTGAGGTTTGGGAACCTCAGAATTGTGACAGAAGACTGAAAAGTCTCATTTTTCTCAAGAGCATTAACTTGTAAACAGTTTAGAAGCAAAGTTATTTCGAAAAGTTAGCATTTAAAAAGTGTAAACTATAATTTGCAACTTCATCTTTTTTTCATTATAAAAGTAGTATAGAATAGAGTAGGCTTACCAAATGTAAAGATCCAAAGCAAGAACAGAGAAATAGGAGCAGAAAGAAACACTTTACCCTGTTTCCTAGGACCTTTAAAAAAATCACAAAAAATTATCATTCAAAACTTTTTATATCATTAGAAAGAAAATAGCAAGACTGTCACTGCACCATGAACAACTGGCAGGCCATGATCAGGCTGAATATGAGTGACTGAGTACTTGTGTTCTCAATGTATATGGGCATACTTTTCAATAAATTTGAAGATGGTGTTATTTTTTTCTTTCTTTTAAAAACATAAAGTTAAGCCAGGCAGTGGTGGCGCACGCCTTTACTCTGAGCACTCGTGAGACAGAGGCAGGTGAATCTGTAAGTTAGAAGCCAGCCAACCAACTTACTGGTCTACAAAAAAAGTGAGTTCTAGGATAGCTAGGACTGTAATACAAAGAAGCCCTTTTTCAAAAAACAAAACAAAACAAACAAAAGACAAAACAAAACAAAGTTAGAAGAAAGAAGAATGATGTCATTTTTCTTTTCTTTCTGTCTCCCTCTGTCCTGTCCTCTCCACCTCCCCTTCCTTCCTCCCTCCCTATGTTTTGCCCACCTTTGCCTTCCTTCCTCCTTCTGAATTCCCTTGTTTTTGGGATGGGGGAGGGAGGGACGTTTCCCAGAGAGGCATCAAGTTGGCTGAGGATAAGACCGAAGTCCTGCAAGCTTCCATGTCTAGTGTCCGCCATCACAGGAATGTGTGCCCCAGCTACTGTCCCAGTTTAGGGGTGCTGAGACTGAACCCAAAGTCTCTAGTAGGCTGGGCTATGTCCTCACTCGGTCAGAAGTTTTACTGAGTTGTATAGGGAACGGACAGGTGCTTTGGGGTGAGAATGGTGGTGTTAACCAGGATGAACGTGTCTCCATTTTGCAGTTGGAAGGCACCGAGGACCCGCCCCGTGGGCGTGGCCTCTACTTTTCTGACGCAGGCGCTGTAATTGGGTCGCGCTATTCTTGCGTCAGAGGAGCTGGGCCGCCATCTTGGGAGCCACGGAGCGATCGTTGGGGCCACCACCGTTTGTGCCTCGCGTTTCTCCATGAGGAAGATGCTGGCCGCTGTGGTGTCCCACGTGTTTTCGGGAGTGTCCCAGAAGCCGGCTCTGAGAGGGCTGCTGGCGTCCCTCAACTTCTCCAACGACGCCACCTGCGACATTAAGAAATGCGAGCTGTACCGGTTGGAAGAGGGCCCGCCGACCTCCACCGTGCTCACCCGAGAGGAGGCCCTCAAGTACTACCGGGCCATGCAGGTGATTCGGCGCATGGAGCTGAAGTCTGACCAGATGTATAAGCAGAAATTCATTCGTGGTTTCTGTCACCTGTGTGACGGGCAAGAAGCCTGCTGCGTGGGGCTGGAGGCGGGGATAAATCCCACGGATCATGTCATCACGTCCTACCGGGCTCACGGCTTGTGCTACACGCGGGGGCTGTCGGTCAAATCCATTCTCGCCGAGCTGACTGGACGCCGAGGAGGCTGTGCCAAGGGCAAAGGAGGCTCCATGCACATGTATGGCAAGCACTTCTACGGCGGCAATGGCATTGTTGGGGCACAGATACCCCTGGGAGCCGGTATCGCTTTCGCCTGTAAATACTTGGGAAATGGTCAGGTCTGCCTGGCTCTGTATGGCGACGGTGCAGCTAACCAAGGGCAGGTAGCTGAAGCTTACAATATATCGGCCTTGTGGAAATTACCTTGTGTCTTCATTTGTGAGAATAACCGCTACGGAATGGGGACGGCCATTGAGAGAGCAGCAGCCAGCACTGATTACCACAAGAGAGGCAATTTTATCCCTGGACTGAGGGTGAACGGAATGGATATCCTCAGTGTCCGTGAGGCGACCAAGTTTGCAGCTGATCACTGCAGATCTGGAAAGGGGCCCATTTTGATGGAACTGCAGACCTACCGTTATCATGGACACAGCATGAGTGACCCAGGGGTCAGTTACCGTTCACGAGATGAAGTTCACAACATGCGAAGTAAGAGTGACCCTATTATGCTTCTCCGAGAGAGAATGATAAACAACAACCTCAGCAATGTTGAAGAGTTGAAGGAAATCGATGCAGATGTGAGAAAAGAAGTTGAGGAAGCAGCCCAGTTTGCTACAACTGATCCAGAACCAGCTTTGGAAGAATTAGCTCATCACATCTACTACCACAATCCACCTTTTGAAGTTCGTGGTACAAATAAATGGATCAAGTATAAGTCTGTCAGTTAGACAGATTATGTATAGATATATTATGAATTCTTCAGCGAAAAATTTACGTTGAACTTTAAGAAATTTCTCAGTTTTGTTAAGGACGAATAAATAAAACATTAAAGGCAAAGGTCTTGAAAACCTTCATAAAGATATATTAATAGCTTATTAAGAGGATTAGAAGATATGCATTTGTTTTAAAGGGATGTTCCATTTTATGCTGTAACTTTAAAAGGCACTGTATCGTAAATAATATGAATGTCTTTTAGAATATTTAAGTTTATAATCTCAATTTATAAATCTAAAATAGGAAAATCTAACTTCCCCAATTTGTTGTAATAGTTTTGTTTGATTTCATTTTATTTTTGTTTGATTCATGAAATAAATACTGTTCTTTAACGAAATAGACTTGATTCTTGCTTCCTGTGCCATGACTTTGCATAAAGTCGTATCCTGAGTTGGGAGAATGAATTTAAGTCACCTAGGACCTCTTCTGCTAAGCCACTTGCAACAGCTGATATACATTAACCAGTAATGGACAAAGTTTTTTCATAGAAGGCATGCATATGTGATATTGGTCTGACTTCCCAGAAAAGTTTAATAGGGCAAGGACAGGGAAGAAAAGAAGGTTGTTTTGTTTTTGTTTTCATAGCATTTTATTTATAGTATTTGTAGTGTACTAACTAGGAAAATGTAAGCAAAATCTTGGACTTTTATTTGTGTTAATATTCATGCTAATATTATATTTGCTTTACAATCATTGATGCTACATGTGTTCTAGATTTGAAAAAGCCATGGTGAATTCTTCAACAAAAAAACAATAAACACCATTACCCCTCAAAGCTGAGAAGGTTTGCAGATTCTGCTATTATGAATGCTGCGAACATAGTTGAGCAAGAATCCTTGTAGTATGATTGCACATCCTTTGGGTATATGCCTAAAATTGGTATAGCTGGGTCTTGAGGTGGACTGATTCCCTATTTTCTAAGAAATCACCATACAGATTTCTGTCTAAGTTTGCACTCCCACTAGCAGTGGAGGAGTGTATTAGGAGTAAAGGTTAGGATAACCATTCTACAATCCACAGCCCAGAGAAGCTAGACAACAAGGATGGCCCAAAGAGGAATGCATGGGTTTCCCTGGGAAGGTAGTAGAAAAAAATTCCTAGATAAACTGAGAACGGAAGTGGGGTAGGGGCTTAGGAGGGATGGAAGGATGGGAACTAGAGGGAGCAGGTTGGGCAGGCTGGGTACAAAAAATAAAAAAAAATTAAAAAAATAAAAATGAAAAGGCCGAGAAAGTAAAATCAAAGAGATGACTTTAATGCACTTAATTCAACTCTGCTTTCCATTCAAAGGTACATATTGCAGGTTGCTGTTGTTGACTGATACCTTCTTACTCATCTAAGTATATACATATTAAAATTTACTGAAGAAAAAAGCCTGACAAATCACAGAGGCTCAGTTATTTATAGTTCATTGCCTTATCAGTATGCCAAAACATGGTGAAAACACTACTCCTTGGTTATATTTAACTAGACCTTAAATCACCTCGAACTTGATGCTTGGTATATGCTACTCTTCAGTGACAGATTTAATTGAAACCAGAAATAAAATCTAATGATTTCAGAACCAGTTTCTGGAGCATACAAAAGCCTTTTATTTCACAGCATCTGCTCGTATAACTAGAAATGTGGGTTTCCTTTTCGTCAAAGTGACACTCTGACAAAAGCAACTTCAAGGGGAAAAGGTCCATCTTAGCCCACAGTCCCAGTTATAGTTCATGTTAGCAGGGAAGTTGAGTTGAAGCGGAGGGCTCATGAGATCCGCTCATCTTGCATTCATAGGCTGAAACCTGCAGAAGGCCTTCTAGTGCTCAGCTCTTCCTTCACTCTTTCAACAGTCCAGGATCCCTTGTCTTAGGAAATGGTGCCACCAACAATGTGTGGCTATGTGTGCTGGGGGATCCCATCTCAGTTAACATAATTTCTCACGAGCATGTGCAGAATCCCATCTCTCATGATTCTAGATCCTGCTACATCGGCAATGCTAATAAAAGAATCTGGTTCCCATGAAATACAATGGAGAACCAAAAGCTCAGGAGTTTCTCTATTAACCCTTGAACACAAACATAAAGACACAGTCTCTATCCTTCTCCAGAAAAAATAACCTCTGTAGCAAGATGAAGCAGGCTTGTTGTCCTCCCAACCACCCGACTAGCTTACAACCGAAATTATCCCGCAGAAACTGTATTCATTTAGACACTGCCTGGCCCATTAGCTCTAACTTCTTATTGGCTAATTCTTACATCTTAATTTAACCCATTTCTGTTCATCTGTGTATCACCACTTGCCTGTGGCTTACTGGCAAGATTCTAACCAGTGTCTGTCTCAGGCAGGAGATCCATGGCATCTGCCATTCTGCTCTTCTTCCCAGCATTCAGTTCTGTCTTCTCCACCTACCTAAGTTTGTCCTATCAGGCCAAGCAGTTTCTTTATTGATTAACCAATGAAAGCAACACATAACAGAAGGACCTCTTACACCAAACCTCAAAAGTGTAAATTTACAGAGATAAACATGCTTATTATTTGCCTTTACTTTTATATTTTTTTATAGAGGAGGGTACATGCCACAGTATGCAATGTCAGAGACAACTTGGAGGAGTTTATTTCAACATGTATGTTCTGGAAATCAAAATAGGTAGCAAGTAATTTTATCTGTTGAGTCATCTTACTGTTGCAAGATGATGTCTATAAATGAGTGATATTACTAGCTCATGTAATTTGGTCACAATACTGTATCTATTGATAGATATTAGAACCAGGTCTCCATAGTTAGAAAAAAAAGATTTTGCATAAAAATCTTCCAAATTAATAAATACAGTTTTCTAATAACAGTACATTTCATCATAATCCTCTAGTATTTCCATTTGTTTGAAAGCCTTTAAAATTGTACAAACAGCATATAAAATAATTTTTAAAGTTTTTTTACATAGTGGATTCTTTATGCTCAGCAAAAAATAAGATATTAGTATTTTATTGATAAGGAAGTCATAAATAATTAAGATACATGAGTACTGAATTTCAGACAAATTTTCAAATCTTACTATGTTAGAATAATAAAGTATTTCTGTCCCACTCTACAGTAAAAATCTCATTAGGGTAGGGTTTTCATTATTAGAAGATATTCAGAATTTGTGTACCTTCAGGGATTATACTATTACTGTTGGTTGTTATAGAATTCTGTGATTATCCATTAAATAAATTCCACTTGAACTGATAAGGTCAAGTTTTATCACTTAACTAATCCTAGCAATCATGTTAGGCTTTAAAACCAAGGATGAGTAGAAATCTAGAAGTTTGTTTCTGTTTCCTGTCTAAACTACTATTCTATTTGCTCAGTTTTATTTACATATTATAAGATATAATGATCCAGGTTAGGAATAATAATAGTTTCATTCCTGTAACATGAGCAAAAAGTAAGAAAAGAACTTTAGTCTGTATGATATTCTAGGAAGGTGGGTTGTGTATGTTTGCAGTTACAGACTAAGAGGTTAAGGTATGTAACAGGACTACTAATGTGAGAATTTACTGAGAATAAGTGGATATATGCTTGCCTAGTGTACAAATAACAAGCCACATGTTCAGCAAAAGTTAAAGATAATTTTGTGAGTTATTCTTAATGCATAATTTGCATATCATAAACTGATCTATCTAAGAATATACAATGCAGCAGTTTTAGTGTATCTATGTAGTTATGCAACCAACAACACTTATCTGATTCCAGCACATATTAATCACAACAAAGAAAAAATGAATATCCATTTTTATTTTTGGTTGTGAGCCTAGGCTTTAATGGCTGAGCCATCTCTTCAGCCTGAATATTCATTTTCCATCACTCCCATTTTCCCAGAAAACAATCTGTTTTCTGTTTTCTGCTATTTCTGTTCTGGGTATTTTATATAAATTGCCCTTCCCATGCTATAGCCCTATAACTGAAATAGATTATTTTCATGGTTGAATAATATTATTCTTTTTATCCTTTAGTTTGTAGAATATTTGTTTATGCTTTGGATATTATGAATATTAAAGGACCATGTATTTAAGTAAGAGTTCACACCTTTCTTTTAAACATATATGTTCAAATAAATCAACTTCACCTTAATGTCGAAGCACTTTGAAACAGTATATTCATGCATATATATTACTTATTTGATATATATATGTATATATATAAAATTTGAGAATTTCATTCAACAGATGCTGATCATAGTTACCTCAATTCCTCTTCTTGATTCATCTCAGGTCAACACTGTACCTGTGTCCTTTTTTATTTAGGTATTTAATCAAGTGATCTATCAACTACAACTTGTGCTGTCCATATACATATAGACATGGTGGTCAGCCTACAAGGAGACACACTGTTAATTCCACTGGATAAGAATAAGACTTCTACCATGATTTTTGATCCAAATTTGAAACAAACTTCATTAAATTTCTGGTCAAGACAATGAACAATAGCTAGCCTCATACCAGAGATTCCCAGAGTAAGGCTACACATAGCATTAGTCAGGGTCTTAAAGTGAAAACCCAAAGGCTATGTATTTCTGCCTTCATCCAATCAGAGACAAGCATACATCCTGCCTTACTTCCTGCCTCCTCACCTCTTTCCTTGGTGTGATCAAGCACTTTCTGTGCAGTTCTAAGTTTGATCATAGAAGTGAAACACAAAGATTATCTTACATGAATAACAGCCCCCAACATTCCAGGAAATTATTTGTCCTTGGGCAAGTGGGGCTTATAGGGTAGAGGCATTTTTGTTGTGTAGATCTCTTAAGCACAGTTATTTTAACTTACAATGTAACTTTAGTCATCACAACACTCCTAAAGAGCACTTTCTCTCACCTGAGAACTATCAGCTATCCACAGCTGATCAGGACTAAAGAACCATGTCTCATTTCATGATGGAGTACTGAGTGGTTTGATTTTATGCAAGTTTTCTACATGTTATCACAGCTGCTATGAGCTCATGAGGGTAGTGATCCTGTCCTGAACAGACAGGAGACACTGATGTGTGTGTGTGTGTGTGTGTGTGTGTGTGTGTGTGTGTGTGTGTGTGTGTGTGAGTGTTAGAGTTTATGTATCCCAAAATAAACTCATTTAAATTTTAAACAATGTTAATTTCTTTGACAGTTCCACACATTTATACCATGTTATTGATCATAACTTTCCACCACTGATTTATGCCCCACCCACCTTCCACTTTCCAGCTTCATGTCTTAGTTTTATTTTTTTGTTGTTATTAATTCCTTGAGCACAAGGAGTGTTACTCATGCAAATAAGTCTCTGACCACAGACACATAGAATAGTCTAAAATTTAATTTATAGTCAAAAATGCTTTTGGGGTCTTGGTCCTCCTTTGGCAATAATCAAAGTGTTGATACTATAGGCTACAAAACAGATATAATTGCCTTAATGTGTCTTCTGTTAAACCATGGAAAATTTATGTATAATCCTATGCTTTGACTCTTCCTTAAATTTTTCCATAAGTCTGTTATCTTTGTGGTTTTTGCCATGTTTTCTTTCAGTGCTGTAAGCAAGAAGTATAACAACAGAAAATGTCATCTAATTCCTTAGCTATAGAGAATCTAAAGCTCTACCTATATCTAGGAGAGGGCTTGTATTGACTGAGATTTCTCTCCCTCCTAGTTACACAGACGTTCAGCTCAAAGAAATACACAGAGGTCTATACATTAATTATAAACTGGTTGGCTTTTAGCTCAGGCTTCTTATAACTCTTATAACTTACATTAGCCCATAATTCTTGTCTGTGTTAGTCATGTGGCTTGGTACCTTTCATCAGCGAGGCATTCTCATCTTGCTTCCTCTGTGTCTGAGTGACGAATACAGACTGAGCTTTTCTCTTCCCAGAATTTTCCTGTTCTTATTATCCCACCTCTACTTCCTGCCTGGTAACCCCACCTATACATCCTGCCTGGTTAATAGCCAATCAAATTTTATAAAACAAGTACAAGAAACAAATCTTTATAGGGTAAAACCATTGTCCCACAGCAGGCTTGTGGAAATTCGACTACTAGTTCAGGACCACACAATAATAGTAGTGACCACAGCTAGCTACTATTCTATCTCATTAGAATATTTCTAGTGCAAGAATCGATGCTTCAAATGTTATACATAGTGCCTCCCTTATTATATCTGATTATGTATCACACTTCTATTGTTGTAAACACAAAGTTAATGAATAAAAATGTTTAAGATGTCACATTGATGGCAGAAGTCCAAATCCATATGGAAAAATTCTATATTTTGAAAATTAGTTTTTGTATTGCAATATACTCTCCCCTTCCACTAATTCTCAAGTGTGCAATAGGTGAAAAGTATACATTAATAAAAATAAGTAAAATTAAACTAGAGCTTATGGATTTTTAATTAGTCAATTAATTAAAATTGGGAAAAACAGATACTAAGGTGAATTAAAGATAGCTGTACAAATTCCACTAAAATCAGGAAAAGACAAGGTTGTCCACCCTTCATATCTATTCAATATAGTACTTGAAGTTTCAGCTTGAGCAATAATATGGCTAAAGAAGACTAAAGGTGACTGGATACAAGAATAACTAAAAACAAAAATCAGTAGCCCTTCTACATATAAATTATAAATAGGCAGAGAAAGAAATAAAGAAAATAACATCTTTCACAATTGCCACAAATAATATAAAATATCTTGGGGTAACTCAAATCAAGCAAATGAAAGGCATGTGTGACAAGAACTTTAATTCCAGAAATAAGAGAAGATATCAAAAGATGCAAAGATCTCCCATATTTATGGGTCAGTAGGATTAACCTAGTAAAAATGCCATCTTATCAAAGGCAAGCCACAGATTCAATGAAACACACATCAATATCACAACACAATTCCTTACAGGACTTGAAAGAACAGTACTCAACTTTACATAAAAAACAAGAGATCCAGAAAAGCTAAAACAATTATGTACAATAAAAGAGCTTCTGGAGGTATTACTATTCCTGATTTTAAGCTTTACTATAGAACTGTTGTAATAAACGTGCATGGTTTTGACATAAAAACAGAAAGATGGATCATTAGAATCGAATCAAAGACTCAGATCTAAGTCCACACACTTATGGGCACCTAATTTTTGACAAAGAAACCAAATTATACAATGGAAAAAAGAAATGGTGCTGGTCTAGCAGGATATGGGCCTACACAAAACTCAAGTCCATGTGGACTTAGACCTCAAAATAAATCCAGATAAACTGAACCTGATAGAAGGGAAAGTGGGGAATAGCCTTGAATGTATAGCACAGAAGACTACTTTCTGAACAGAACACCAATAACATGGACACAAGATCAACAATTATAAAATTGGACCTCATGAAACTGAAAAGCTTCTGTATAGCAAAGGACACTTTTAATAACACACACACACACACACACACACACACACACACACACACCAGCCTGCAGAAGGGGAGAAGATCTCCACTTATCTTACATCTGACAGAAGACTAATTTCCAAAATATATAAAGATCTAAATAAACCAAACATTAAAACCCCATATATCCAATTTAAAATTGGGGTACAAACATAAACAGATAATTCTCAACAGAGGAATCAGAAGTGCTCAAGAAACACTTAAAGAAATGTTTAACATCCTTAGTCATCAGTAAAATACAAATCAAAATCACTTTAAGATTTCAGTTTACACCTGTCAGAATGACTAAGTTAAAAAAACACACACACACGCGGACAGGAGAAGATATGGAGCAAGGGGAATACTACTCCCTTGCTGGTGAGACTACAAATTTGTACAGTCACTTCAGAAACTAATATGGTGGTTTCTCTGAAAATTAGGAATTGATTTATTTCAAGACCCACTTGTACCACTCCTGGGCATATACCCAGAGGATGCTTTATCATACCACAAGGACACTTGCTCAAGTATGCTCATACCAGCTTTATTTGTAACAACCAGAACCTAGAAACAGTCTATATGTACCTCAACTTAAGAATGGGTAAAAAAAAATGTGGTACATTTACACAATGAAATATTACTAAGCTATTAAAAACATAACATCATGAAATTCAAAGGCAAATGCTTGGAACTAGTAAAAAAAATCATCATGAGTGAGGTAACCAGACCCAAAACCACAAACATGGCATGCATTACTTACAAATGGACAATCGCTATAAAGATAAACATGTTACAATTCACAGGCCCAGTGCAATGGGAATTTTCAGGAACCTAAGAGTCCAAGAAATAGGGGAAGCATAGTCTTAACTGGCCATCCCATGAATTAGACTCTCAGTGGAGGAATTAAGACACCAACCCAGCCATATAACCTTTGACCTACAATTTGCCCTTCCTATAAGATATGCTGGGATAAGGATGGTGCAGAAACCGTGGGCGTGGCCAACCACTGAGTGCTCCAGCCTAAGCCCATACCATGAGAGGGAGCCCAACCCCGACACTGCCTAGAGAGCCAGGACCCAGATAATGGGTGCCCTAGAAACATAGGATAGAGCCAAACAGGATTGGGAAAATAAAATTCACTGTAAGCATTGGATTTCTTTGATTGTTTTGCTGGCTTTGGGACCCAATCCTCATACTGTGTTGCCTTATCCAGCCTTAATAGAAGGGGAATCACATAGTGTTAGTACAATTCGATATGCCATGTTTGGTTGAAATCCATGGGAGGTCTGCCCCTTTCTGAATAGAAATGGAAAAGAAGTTGATGGGAAGGGTACAGAGAGCAGGGGGTGGGGAGGAGCGAGAAAAGAGGAGGGAGTGGAAATTGTGGTCAGGCTTTAAAAAATAATAAAATCATTTAAAAAGATAAATGCAGAACCTGACCCATTGTTCCACTAAGAAGTAGAATATGTTTACCCCTCCTTGAATTAGTATTCATTTATAACTTCAGAGACCCAGGAAAGATAGCAAGCATGATGGCATGCAGTTTTGGGGGCCATAATGTGAAATACAAATATTTTTTAGGAAATATTTCATATGCTGTGATTCTCTTTTAGAAGCTCAAATCACCAGGAAGCTCCTGTTAGAAGTGTCATGACTAGGAACTCCAGTCACCAGTCTTAGATGCTCTCTCTACCTTACTGTAACCTGAGAAGACAACATGATAAAAATCCTGGACCTTCTGAAAGCTTGCCTGCTACCTGGACACTAGCCAGTGACGTCAGTGTTTTGTAAAAAACAGAATCACCTGCCAACCAGGGCCAGATTCTCAATGCACTAAAAATGACTGCCTCAAAGCTTTCAATTACTGAGTTAATTTGTAACGGTAGACAGTCAAAACAAAATTAAAGGAGTCTTAAAGTTCTAGGCTTTAAGGCTTCTTTCTGTTCAGGGCTCAATTAAAGACACCAGGATGAGCTAAAATAGTTCTAAAAATATGAGGGTAAGGAATTCTACTCACAACAGGTTTTGTCTATTCATGTTTCTTTATTTTTCTCTTTTCAATCCATCATTTCTCATTGTTCCACCTGTTAGAATTTTACCAGTAATATAGACACTTAAAACCAGCAATTCCCCAGCCCTAGCAGTTTCCAGGGCCAGAATTCTTTTGCCCCAGATAAGATCAGATAAGGTTTTCATACACATACAGATCTGTGGGAATGGCCAGTACACATCCAGTGAGCTCCTTAGTGGAGAAATTTAGTTAAGAAAGGAATTACATCATCAGGGATGTAATTTCTAGAGGGAAAGGTTAGTATACTATGTTACATTATTAGGTGGTAGATAAAAGAGTTAAAAGGTTTATTTTTAGTAAAATTATGAACAGAGACAAGACTGTATTTTAAATCAGCGTGCCACTTCTTTCCTCCCAGCCTGCATAGAATCAGGTAACCAAGTAACCTATATAACCAGTAATGGAGGAAGCTGATAGCTCTTGATCAGATAGCACATACACTAGAAGCCGCTGTTTCTACGGGCCTACGTCTGGAGTTAGACTTACTGCTCAAAGCAAAGAAGAGAGCTAGGCCTCTAAATTACTAGTTTCAGGCTATTCTGTTATCAGACGTTCTGTTCCTGGTTGCTGTGGGTTTTATCTGGGTTGAAGTTTATCTCTTCTACTGCCTTGAGAGTAAAACACAGGCCACACATTTCCTGAACAAAAATCATCAGTAAACTGAGGTGAAAGTGAGCTTAAGCAGTTAGGAATCTTTTGAGTGAGTTAAAATCAGAGCAGCAGTTTGGGTGGGTAGTAATTCTATGTCCTTAGAGATCTGTGAATATCTTAAATCTATTCCTGGTTCCTAAGCACTGATCAAATGCCTGCCAATAAATATAACCACAGGAAGGCAGATCTTTGTGTTTCCCATTTACGTAGGAGAGGGGAACAGAGGCCTGGCAGTGGGTAGCTCAAAGGCATAGGAAACAGTTCTGAATTGTGGTAATTAATTTCCAAATAAGTACCAGAAAGAGTGTTAGCTATCAAGAAAATTTACAGCAAAAGATAGCTAGCTACTCATTCACAAAGCAATAATGCCAAAAAGCCTTGCTTTTGGCTTTAAAAACCTTTACCAAAGCCCTTGGCTTTGATAAGTTGCTCATGAAAAGATGGCTGAGCAATTACTGTATAATACTGTGGCTTGTAGCAATAAAAGTCTGATATGAGCAGAAGTTAGAAATATACTGCTCAGTCAAAGGCAGGAATGCCAACTTAACAAGTAACAACTAAAGCAGTCTAACCCAAGGCATGAGAAAGAACATGCCAGTCTTAAGGTCTGTGATGCAAGAGTAGCTGGAGGAAGCAAACAAATCTCTCAACACATGACAACCTAGGAACAAAAGACTCCAACAATTAGGCAATGTTCAGAGAATGGAAAACTTTGGACCAATCATTCCTTAATCAAACCCCTCCCCTCTGGATCTGAGAACTAAACAGAGGAGGAAGTATAAAGATACTATGTGCCAGAGGGAGTGGATGACACCAAGAAAACAATGTCTTCTAGATACAACAGGACTGACAGACATATGAATTTACAGTCACAGAGAATTTGCTGCAGGTATAGTATTTGAACAGGTCTAAGCCAGATGAAAACTGAGTGCTAAGAGCAGAATATAGACATGCATTTTCTCCTCGAACTGGGAATTTATCTGTCTCTACTCAGCACCTGCTTGCAAAGGAAAAATCAGTTTCCTCCAAAGGACTCTCACTGGGTGTATTAACCACACATAAAGGTAGGCCCCATGACCTACATGGCCAACACAAAAATGAACTCAGTAGTATTTCTGTAGACTATTTGTCTAATATTGCTACACACACACACACACACACACACACACACACACACGTATATATGCTACTGGTACTTTTGTGTATATTATATTTCCCAACATTGTGTTTTTATGATGGTGTTTTATGTGTTATTTTACTTGTGCCTTTTCATTTTGTTTTATTTGTTTTTGTTTGCCTATTTGTTTATTTTTTTAAAGAGAGAAAGGAGATACGGAGTTGGATGGGTGGAGAGCTGGGGTAAATATTGGACGGGTTGAGAGAAGGGAAACCATGATTAGAATATATTGTATGAAAAAATGATTCTCAGGAAAAAAAAACATAAAAATCTACCAAAACCAAAAAGAAAGTAGAGTAATGGAAAGAGAGGGTGAGAAAAGCACAATTGTTCAGTATGCTTTTCCAACATTTCTGATTGATTTTAGACGATCAGGAACACAATGCTGAGCTTCGTGTTTTATAGTAAAATAGGGTAAAGCATAGATCATGATATGTGCTAGGAAATATTTTTGCAGTCTCAGAGACTGAGCCTTTCATGAAACCCAGATTACTTTCTTTAGATTAAAAGTTAGGTCTAGCATCAAAGGCAGAGTTTAGGATTCTGAGGAAGTGTTCTCAGTTTGAAAGTTTACAGGTTTTATGATAAGTCTATCTAAGTACAACAGGAACACAAGAGCCAAATGGTCACGAGTAAAGAACACAAGAAGCAAATCTAGACTGATATTCAGAACTAAGCCAGATCACTATCCTTTAGCAAAGGAAATAAAGGAAGAAGAAAGAAGAGAAATATAGAAAAAAGAAATAAAGAAGAAAGAAAGAAAAAGACAACAACAAAACCCAAATAAATTCTAAATCAGAGAACAAGAAGATAAATTGGATAAGTGGGTTCAAATAAGGGCAAGAGAACCAAAGGGGCACCTGACATTAGGTGCCCTTTGTATTATCACAGAAGTCAATGTTTATTGCATGAAGTCTAATGGTAACACCTTATATCATAGTTGTTCTTTTAAAACAATGAACCTTCTCTAGTTTTAAGGTCCCACCTATGGAAGTAGAGTATGGACTCTAATATCACTTAAATATCAGTCTATATCATGGCCTTTGCAGCCAAGAAAGATGATTGCTTGAGACTTAGACTGACCTTGTGTATCTCCACTTATTCCTCTGTAAGAATGTTAACACAAATGAGTATTGTAAAACTTAAGTGCAGAAATTAAGTAACTTGTAGCATAGTGTAATTAATTAATTGAAATTTCTGGTTTATTTTTTACAGAGCTTGTCATTGAGAAAAAAGAACAAAATTTGAAAGTCTTAATCTACAAACAGTAAAATAAAATTCTTATCTTGCATGTAGGTAGGTCAGTAAAAGCATGTTCTTATCAGATAAAAATAAAAATAGCATATAAATTTATTTCCCCAAATTCAGCAATCTTTTTACTTTAGCCTTTGCTGGAAATTGAAGTCAGCACAGAAGGGTTTACACAGACAATATTTGGATAGCAAAACAACATGCAGGAAAAATAAGTTCCCTTAATTTGTACCCAAATATTATTTAGAACTGTGATTGCTCAATCTTCTGTTTATCATATATTTTATACATACTAATTGGACAGGAGTAGGGGATATATATTTTATTCTAATATTGGAGACCATAAATAATCTAATACTAGTAATGTCTTCAAGATTTGCTTCCCTCTTGCTATTGAAGATTCCTTTAATGCAATGCCCTCAAATACTTAAAAAAAAAAATCTGAATCAAACTTGAAAGGAGACTCGAAGTCCCTATCCAATCAGTATTGTAATTTTTCCCATTGAATAAATTCCTTTCTATGTGATTCATGACACTGATATGCAGAGTATGCAGGGCACAAAGCAAATATAGAGGTCCCTGCACTGGCATTGGAGGAGGGAAGATGGAGATTTTTCCAGTGGGGTTACACACAGAAAGGAATACAATCAAATTAGGAAACACTGAAGAGTAACAAAGAGTGCTTGTACAATACTTTGCTTTTGACAGGCCAATAAATACTTAAGCTGAATAATTTACCTAAAGAAAAAGAACATTCAGGCCTCATGACCTTTTGAACAATGAGCAGGAGTTCAATTATACACAAATGTTCTATTAAAAGTCAGCTTTCTGGGCAGAAGTGTTATTTAAGCTGTCTTATTTTAGAATTATTAAAGGGAGAGGATTGTGACTGTATAGCTACTGTGCTGGACTGTACTCAGTAACTTTGTTTTCAAAAGCAAGGACTACATGAATTATCACTCTGTTACAAAAAGAAAGGAAAATGGAGGAAACAATTATTACAATTTTTTTCGGGAGTGTAAGAGCTATTAGATTTCAGTGGCACACTTGATCTGAATGTGACTATAGCCATGCTGAAACTTCAGAAAGAATATAATTTGCTTCCATTAGATACTGAAGGAAACATGTTAAATGGGCTCAGAGAATTCTCCCCATGGTAACCCACATAATCTGCAGTGTTGCCTAAAGAGTAACTCATCAATTACTTGTGCGTAAGCAGCTTCTCTCCATGGTCTCTGTATCAGCTCCAGCCTCCAGGTTCCTGCCTTGATTGAATTCCTGTCCTGACATCCTTCAATGATGAACAACACAGAAGTGTAAGCCAAGGAAACCATTTCCTCTCCAACTTGCCTTTTGGTCATGGTGTGTAAGAGAAACTCCAAGGCTCTTACAAGTTTGTCAACCCAGTGGCAGATGATAGAGGTTTATAAGAAGGCCGAGTTTATGGTGCCCTCAGTTGCTTCAGTTTTTGGTCATATGGTTCTTTTACTTTGAATCTGTGCTGACACCCTACACCCTAATGGAGAAGCTGATCACCTTGTGGTCGTCCGTCATCAAAGAGATTGGGAGAGGAAAAGTCTCAGCTTCCGTTCAAAGGCATGTTTCCAATGACCCAACTTCCTCTGTTCTCCTAAAGTTTCTATCACCTTTATGGCATATGCTGAAAATTAGATATTTGACATGTTCAGAAATACACCCTCTTACATCTTCCGTAAAAAATGCCTATGGAAACTAGACATTATTTTTACCATTAGTTGAGAGCACACTGTGAACTCAGTTTTGCTGTAATTATCACATTTTCCATGATTTAAATTTTCGTCCAATAACCAGCTGTCATTTCTTCAATATTCTTCTTTGTCCTTCATGTTCTTTCTTTTATCTTTCTGCATTGCCGAAGGCAGAATTAAGAGTTCTACAGAATCAAACTCTGAGGTATAAAATAATAGGCAATTCACTATTTTTATATTTTTTCACATAGTTATGCTCAGAAAAACAAAAGCAAAACAACCCCCCCCAATATAATCCACTTAAGGTCCGACCAGAGCATAAAGAATTAATAAAGAACTAAACTCAACTAGACCTGAGATCAGACCTAGCTGAGCCTGTGTCGTTGGTTCTTGTGTGACAGTTTCTTTTCTAAGGCGCTGTGTAAAATGATAGTATCATCCTTTCCTTGGAACACTGCTGTACGGATTAGAAGTGACACTAATAAAACTCCTTACACTTGACACATACGAAAGACCTCAAATGCTGGCTCCATCTTTCCATTCCCTCTTCCATTTTTGACATACCCTAAAATCTGATAAAGCCTTGTATTTTTTCTTAATGTCTCTTTCTCAATGGAAGCATTTTTTACCTTAACTTTTTCAAATGGAATTTAGATTGTGAGTCATTGTCATAAATTCTTCATGGTTTTCTATTTAATCGATGCCCCAAATCTACTATGCATTGCAGTTATTTTGTTACACAGGCCATCAGTGAAAAAATTTAATAACACTATGTCTAAAAAGTTTTTTATACATGTTACATAGGTAATATGTTAGCAGCATGCTTTACTTATTATTATTCACACTTATTATCTATTTACTTTGTACTTCACCATTTCCCACTAATTTAGAGTTTCATTTTGTCAAAGCTTAGTATGGGACATCATACTTACGATAGCAATCTGACTAGTGTGAAATCTTTTAAATTCTCATCAAACTATGAGCCTACTCTATATTAGCTACTTTAGGAGGAAACTTGACTTATATACACCAGGATTTACATGTGCATAAAACATTCATTTGACCATAAATTTTTTTGGTTTTATTCACATAAATATTTTATCTCAATCTTAAAAATTATTAAGGAGTAATTGGCAACATTCTATTAAGTTAATGGAGCAGCCATGAAGATACTCAAAGTATTAACATTATTCATAAAGTTTCTATTGTAAACAGCATCAAACAACTTACTATTCACTGCATGGGTTTGAAAAGACCATTGGAGATAAAACATTTTATCTTTAACATTAGTAGATATTTTAGGATAGTTTCAAAGATATCATAATATTTAATATTTTGCCATCAACAAACACAAAAATTCCCAAACCAGTATTTTTTGGGTTTCTGCTGCTTTCAGTTCTTCTAATAGTTGTATATGTGCTTACATGTGTGTATACATATTCATATTTATTGTATGAAAGTTACATACCCAAACTTCAATCTTTAAAAAAAAATGAAGGAAAGAATCTCTGGACAGTTTCACAAAATTTGCAATATTGTTTCCTTTTAATAGGTGAGAATTGAGCCAACAGATGTAAAATCTGAATATCAGGGTTTGTATAAAACCTTTTGAGTTGAGTATTTGACTCAGTCTTTCTTGTGCATTGGATTCAAAAGCAAATCTCTTAGCTGATACACCACTTTGTTATTCTGACAGGTCAAGGTTGGAATGAGACTGGGTACATATGAGGTTCATTGACAGCAAAATCTGTGACAAACAAAGAGGCAAAGCACAGGAGCAGGTTGCAAAAATCTTCAGATACAAATGCCTGGATGTAGCAGTCACAGAATGGACAGAGAGGTTTAGTAGGAAGAGGCCTGGGGCTTTTTCTTTTCTGAACCCTCAATGAGGTCACCGGCAGTCCTCAAGGACAAACTTCAGTAACAGGAACCCATTACCGGGGAGCCATAATCCAACT
>PVIU01017813.1:0-40813 GCA_004026605.1 Ondatra zibethicus
CCAATCAGCTTAGCACACCACAACCACACGCCGCCTCTACCAATCAGCTTAGCACACCACAACCACACGCCGCCTCTACCAATCAGCTTAGCACACCACAACCACACGCTGCCTCTACATACAGCATCTTCTCTCCTTTATTGGCAGAGAGCTTTTGAAGGACCTTTTCCATTCCCCAGAAAAGCACATTTTCTTCCAGACACTGCCAGAAACATTGCCTTCTGTCTTTAATGGCTCATTCCATCCCAGTGGACCTGGCTCTGCCCAGCAGCTGCCCTTCTCGGGTTGATCATGAGGATCAGAATGGCAAGCTATGTGACAGCTACCTCCGAGGACAGGGGCCATGTCTGTCTTATTTACCTGGGTGTCTCCAGTATCATCTCTGGGTCTGAGATAAGGCAGACAGCCCATATATATTAGTGGAATTAATGAATCACTGGTTTCCAAATCCAAAAGCCATCAGTACATTCTTTGCTCAAGTGTATTTCTGTGCATCTCATGTACGCAGGACCTAAGAGAATGTCAAATCCTCTGAACTGGAGTTATGTGAGAACATACCTGTGTGTGCCCTGGTCCTCTTCAGGAGCCAATGCTGAGCCATCTTTCCTGCCAACTTGCTTTACACAGTTTAGAAGTGTTTTATGGCAATGTTTTAAAACAATCTGCTGTCTTTGCCATCTTACCCAGGAAACATTTTTTGAACTTAAAAAAGGAATGTCACCTTTGAATATTAGCGAAACCACCAGCAGATGTGATACTACTTAGCCTTCACTGAGCGCCTACTATTTCATGTGAACTACCATCTACACGTGCCCCACAGTTCTGTCTGGAACACCTGCTATTACTGAATCAGTTTTGAAGACGGGAACTGAGGGTGAATCGGGGTTAAGAATCTTGATGGACACAAAGCAGAGTGCAAAGTAGATCAAGCCTGTGCAGCCTTCACACAGCCACGGCACTCGCTGCTTTCCTACCTTCTGATGCAGGTTTTTTCCAGAGAAAACTTCATTTTGAACCAACATTGGCCTAAAGTCTGGTAAACCACCTATTTACTTTATTTGAGGATCTTTTCTGTATAATTATCTCCTGGGAATCTCTACTCCCATGATCTTCAAGTGGGATAAAAATGAGATGTGGTTCAGAGGCTTAATATTGCAGGCACAGGACAGCCACAGGTAGGTTCCTCTCTGTTCAGATGGATGAAAGTCAAACAGTGGGAGGCCGGGGAGATGGTGCAGGGAGTAAGGCACCTGCCCTTTGGGGAAAGCTTGAGGACTTGATTCTAAATTTCCAGAAGACATGCAAAGCCAAACACAGTAGCATGTGGCTGCAACCCCAGCGGCACTGTGTAGAGGGAGACAGGAGGAGATAGGCAAACCCCCAGAAGCTGGCAGGCCAGGGTAAGCAGAAGTCATTAAAGAGACCTAGTCTCAAATAAGGTGGAAAGAAAGAACTGACACCCGAGATTGTCAGTGACCTGCACACACGCACCATGGCATGCGGGTAATTACTTTCACACACATACACACACACACACACACACACACACACACACACACACACACACATCCATGCACACACAGAGATTTCAAAGAAAGAAAATCAGAAAACTATACAAAATGATAGTGAAATCTATTCTCTTAGGCTATATTTCAAGCAACAAAATTAAAAATAATAAGATTCAATAATAACTTTTGTTGGAAATCCTGCTAAATGTCCATGGCAAGTGTGCAGCCTGGCCATCGACCCTCTTGTACCCGCAACAGTGAGGTGAACCAAGGTCACAGCAGTCACAGTAAACAGAGCAAAGGGTATTAATGACACTGTGCTCTGGAATATTTTTTTACACTGTGTGAAAAGGTATTGCTGTGATTGCTGTAATAAAAAGCTGAACGACCAATAGTCAGGCAGGAGGTAGGCACAGAGAGAGAGAAACTGAGAGCAAGTCAGATGTGCCCTACGAAGAAGAGGTAACCAAGCCACATGGTAGAGTGTAGATTTAAAAATTATGGATTAATTAAGTTATAAGAGCTAGGTGGAAAAAGGCCAAAGCTAAGGCCAAGCTTTCATAATCAATAATAAGTCTCCAGGTCATTATTTGTGGGCTGGTGGTCCAAAGACAGTCTGACAAGAAAGCTTGCTACGTTTGGTGCCCAGTGTGCAGCATGTAGATCCATGCGGTTCTAGAAAGCTGAAAAACAAGTTTCAAGCAGTGTAGGGGTTTTCGAAGCACACAGGTGCTGCTCTTTTAAGAGCCCCTGCTCCCAAGCACTTGGGGGCTGGCCGGCAGCAGTAGACTAGGTAACGCGCCTACCAAAGCTGGGGCAGACAGACCTGCTCCAGGCCGGGGCCCACAGGCATGAGGTCTGCTCTCACCGACCTGAAGGGGGCCAGAGACAGCTGCTAGGTCATGTGCTAAGTGGAGCCACGTGGTGGAGGGCCTGGCTGACACTTAGTATTTTAAAGTTTGGCTCTCGCTTTTAAAGAAAACTTCAAGTGCGTGGCTGCAGGTGCTTAGAAAGTCAGGTCTGGACCGAGAAAACCTCTGAACAGATATAGTAAGCTTAAAAATGTGCTTAGGTTCTGAAGAAAAAAAAAAGATAATGGGTGTAGACAGTCATAGAGAAATACATAGCTTAAAAATAAAAAGTGAAGTCTTTAAAGAGGGGGTAAAGTAATATTTTTTAAAAAGCCACGTAAAGAAGGGAAATACACAGGGTGTCTGGATCCTGTATGGTGCTTTGTTGACTTTGAATTTTTAAAATGCTAATAAAAAAAAACAACAGCTACTGAGAGACATTGGATTAGGAAACTGCTTTATTAAACCAAGTTATATATTTTAGGAATGTCTTAACTTCAGAATTAAAAGTCATAAAATGTGCTGCTGTGTTGGGGAAGAGGTTGTAGTTTTGTTTCCACAGAAAATGAAAAGTTATGTATTCCTTCAAAATTAATGAAGATAATACTTGATTGGGGGAAGACCTGCTGAAAATCTTGGCTACAGATATGGAGAAAAAAATTCAAGAAAGACTATAGGACAGGTGTCATATATGCTGATCCCGTCACATGATAACAGCTCTGAGACTGGATGAGACATGATAAATCTCGTTGGCTACAGAGTCCTCATGACTATTACATGCCATCCTTTCATGTGGAATGGATAGACGTTTGGTTATGCAGTCCAAATGGACTTATAATGTTGACAGATGCCTTTTACCTGCTCAAATATAAAACAAAAAATAATCTTTAGCTGATATAAAACAAACTTTTGAAGGTACCATATATATCTGTGTGTGTGTGTGTGTGTGTGTGTGTGTGTGTTTAAAAAAAGGACCAGACATTAATAAAGACAAGACAAGTAGCCCAGGTGACCCAGCCTCTCAGATGCCTCTGTTTCAGTTTCCTCAAAATTTTGCATCCAAAACAACTTCAACTTGAGATGGTCAAGCCTCACAGACTATCCAGTCAGGACTTCAGGTAACCTCCACACTTTACCATCACACAGAGACTGGACAACAAATGACTTGGCCATTATCTCAATTTTCTCAGAGTCCTCTGAAAATGCAGTCACCCCCAGACAACAGGACGCAGTCTAGAGAACACAAATGCCCACATTCCCAAGAGGTGGGGTAGATGATTTTTGGTGTTTGGTGGGGTATGGATGTTCGCTATTATTTAGAGGGGTTGGTTGCAAATTGTCACTGGTCATGTTCAGGGAGAAAGCTAAACAAAGAAGATTAGATTCAGGGCTCTTTTTCTGAAGGAAAGGGAGATAGAGTATAGAAACGATGGGATAAAAGGGTGGATTGTGGAGTCTACTTTTGAACAACCACAAGTCTCAAATATTTTACATTGGTATGGATTTTTGTATACTGATACAAATTTAAGGTTGTTTCTATTATGCTGTATGTTTTTACTCTTGTTTAAGGTATTGTACCTACTTACCTCATTTAACAATGTAATGTTAAATGTTTTAGTCCTTGAGAATTATTATTACAGACTATTTAGGATAATTAAGAAATACAGGTTAGTAGTTATCTAACAATCAAACTTGTAGTCACATTACGTATGTTTTCAAGGTTAAACAGATATTTTAGATAAATAGGTGGTCTTTAAACATGCAGAAACATACAGAATATCGCATTCAAGATGTTTTAATAACCAGCTGGGTGGTTGTAGTGCACCCAGCACTCGGGAGGCAGAGGCAGGGGGATCTCTGTGAGTTCAAGGCCAGTCTGATCTACAGAGCGAATTCCAGGACAGCCAGAGCTACACAGAGAAACCCTGTCTTGAGAAATTTTAAAAAAGATATTTTAATAACCTAAAGCTTTTCATGATAGTCAGACATGTTTGTTCCTGAAGCATCAAATTACTTCAAAAAGGGATGATGGGCATCGAAGGACCTCCCTGTGGAGTTTGCTTTCAATTTGACAAAGCTAGCCATTTGGGCAAGAAACTGCCCTTGCCTCCACTGCTGACAGTATGCTGTCCAAACTGGACAAGCAGGACACAAAAGAAAGTGACTGTCATACTTTGCCAAGACAAGGTAGGACAGTCCTTCAAAATTCCTGCTTCACAGAAAAGTCTGTCAGATATTCTAAGCCCATAGGCCAAAAATGGATGCCTTAACATTATAGAACCTTGTGTGGCTGTCCAGGCAGCCAGCTGTCTCTGCCATTTCTATATTTTTGGAAGTTGTTTGCTCTGTACTTCTGCTTACTCAGGTAATATTCTATCCTTCCTGGGTCTCTTATGGGGGTTGAAGACTAGTTATATCATTTTCCTAAATGTTACTAAATTTAAAAAAACTTACAAAGAAGATGTAAAGTTTGTAAGGGTTGAAGAGACATAAAAGCTTAAGTTGTTTTATCTAATAAAATGTTTTAAGGTCTAAAAAGATATTTTTAGGATGTAATACAGTTATGATAGAAAGTGGTGTAGGTATAAAACTTTGTACTCATCCAGATGATAGGTAATAGAGCATTTTCTCTGAATATACCAAACACAAATGGACTAGACAGTGAATGTAATGCTAACCTGATAATTGTTCTTATTATATATAGTTTTATAGAGTTAAACCTTTTCCTTATTATTTAGATAAAGGGGAAATGTCGTGGGATGTTTGCACACTCTGTGAAGATGTATCGCCATGATTGCTATAATGAAAAGCTGAACGGCCAATAGTTAGGCAGGAGGTAAAGACAAGACTCCTGAGCAGAGGGAGAGGAATTGGGAGGAGAACTGAGGCACGTGGACTTTGCCAGCAGACTCAGAGCAAGTCAGATGTGCCATACTGAGAGTCACATGGCAGAACCGAGTCACATGGCAGAATGTAGATCAAACATATGGGTTAATTAAACTATAAGAGCTAATTGGTAAAAAGTCCAAGCTAAGGGCAAGCTTTCATAATTAGTAATAAGTCTCCAGGTCATTATTTGTGGGCTGGTGGTACAAAGACAGTCTGACAATCAAGTGTGCTGCAGCAGTGGGCTCTACAGCGTGGGCTTGTTCTTCAGTTTCCACTTCCTGAGCCGGCAGTGACGGGTGGGCAGCCTGTGCTCCATCCCTGCTCTAAGCCGGACCCAGCTGTGAGCAACGCCAGCTTCAGGAGGAGACACTTTGGTTCTGAAGCAGGACCCGACAGGTCTGCCAATAGGGCTGTGAGGTCCCTGGAGGGCAGATGTCGGAGAGTTGGTGCCCGGTTGGTGTTTCTTAGCTTCTGGCTCTTCCCAGTCCCAGAGTGACTCCCCAGCATCAACTTCTCACCCACAGAGGTTGCAGTTTTCAGACATTGCCCTGACAGTGGCAGAACTAGCTCCAGGATACCATCTGAGAAGGAGCAGGCTAGCCAGCTAGCCCCACCATTGCCTGTCCAGACTCAGTGGAGCTCAGGAAGAGCTGTGTAACTCTTCCTACAGTCTGTGAGTAGCCAAGCAATGCTGCCATGACCTCTGAGACCCTCTGCTCTTATAGTCAACGACATCGCCTTCTGGTAACTCTCTTTGTCACGTATTCAGTGTCTCCCAGGGCAGGGATTGGGGGAGTAGAGAAGGGAGGGGGCTTTGGTAGAACAGGACCCTATCTCCATTTCTTTATCATTCTTTGACTATCTTCTCCCTCACTAGGTATTAAGAGATTGGCATTACTATGGCAGTTTTTAAATGTGTGAGTGCTGACTTCCACTTAGAGAAAAGCTGGAAGCTCAGAGAAAAGCCTGTGGCACCCATTTAGGAAGAAGCAGGCTTAGGATGCAGGTCTCCATTTTCAAAGGTGTTTTCAAGTGAGTCTCTTAATATCTCTGTCCATTGGTTTCTTCTTCATGGTGATTTGAGAGGATAGGATGGGTAATGTATATGAAGGGATTCTACAGGTGGTGACTGTGCGCGTGTGTGCGCGTGTGCGCACACATGCCATCGGGCACTGCCTTTTACACAGCAGCCCTCAGAGGATATTTTGGGGTGGTGGTAAATGTTCATTTGGATGACTTCCACAGTTCATTCTGGTCCATTTGCTATATTTACTAAGAAAACAGAGCACTGTGCTGTAAAGAACAGGCTATTTGATATGGCCCATCTTCCTCCTCAGGCACTCACACACAGAACAGAATCTGGTCTTCTGTGTCTGGAATCCAAGGTCTGTTATCTGCTCCAGGGCCCCCACTGGCAGGACAACAGTGACACTCTCTCTGGGTGATTTTCTGTGAGGCCAATATATATGTATAAATAAGCTATGGTTCTCATTACTGATCTGACTTCAGTGAAAATGGCCAGCACACCCCCCAACTCATAAATCATGAAGAAGCCTGGTAATGGATGTTTTTGCTGTGGAAAAGCATAATGTGAATTCTGCAGCCCATCTGTGTGTCCTTGAAGCTCCCTGAAGGTCTGGAAATGCAGACGTACGTGTTTCAGGTCTGGAAATGCAGACTTACATGTTTCAGGTCTGGAAATGCAGACTTACGTGTTTCAGGTCTGGAAATGCAGACTTACGTGTTTCAGGGCAGAAGGAGCAGAACAGAGCCCGAGGAATGAACAACTCTGATCAGTGTTGCCTAGCGTAGAAATGTCTCTCCTCCAAGCTTGTTTCCCAGACGAGGCAGCTCACACTACAGGTAAAGTAACTTGAGTCCTGAGGGCTTGAGGAGATCTTTCTAACTCTCCATCGAGTCCTTATAATATATTCGCAGTGAGCAGCCCCAACAAATACCCAACGCCGTTACATCCATATTTGTATCTTCTGTGACAATCACAAGCAAGATTGTGACCAGGAAGGGCTCACTGATGTTCAAGTGCCATTCTCCCTGGCCAGGTCCACAAAGGGCTGTTTCCCCAGCTCAGCGGCTCCCAGCTTTACAGGGTCTTGGTTACCTGGAGAGCTTCACACTTGCAGATTGCCTGACCACACTCTCCACATGAGGGGAGGGAGGCTATAAACTGAGTTCTGAGTATGATGATTGGTAAGAGAAGCCAACTCAAGAGGAAGCACAAAGATCTAGACATCCACAGTATGAGAGAGATTGTTCAGTTGGCCGTGGTGGTGTATGCCTATAATCTGAGCACTGGGAAGACTAGGGCAAACGGTACTTGCTTCAAGGGCAGCCAGGACTACATAGCCAGATCTTGTCTCTAATTAAGTATAATCAGCTAATTTCTTAGAAGGAATTGGCGTATGTGGTAATGGAGACTGAGACATTCCAAGTTCCACAGACCCAGGAAAGTTCATGAGCTGATGGTGACTGCAATCAACCCCCAAGTCCTGAGAACCAGGACAAGTGACACAGTCAGTTCCAGGCTGCAGGCTGTAGTCCTGACTGGCAGTGTAAGGTCCGGGCTGCAGGCTGTAGTCCTGACTGACAGTGTAAGGTCCGGGCTGCAGGCTGTAGTCCTGACTGACAGTGTAAGGTCCAGGCTGCAGGCTGTAGTCCTGACTGGCAGTGTAAGGTCCGGGCTGCAGGCTGTAGGCACTGGGTCCAGAAAAAGCCTTCTCCACCTGTGTCACCCCGCACAAGATGACCCCCAACTCAAGATTAACTTGGCCTTTCTGTCCCTGTCAATTCTTCAGCCCCACCTGCATTAGGGAGGAGAACTCAAGGCAGTCTATGAGTTCAAGTGTGACTCTGCTACAGGGACACCCACAGAGCACACAGTGTACTGGACCACGAGTCTGGAAACCCTGCGGGTTAGCCCAGCTGATTATGGAATAAACCATCATAATGAAGGGCACGGTGCTGCTGTGCAGGGTCTGAACTCTGAGAACACTTGCTATGCATGCCCTGGAGCCAAAGGGAAGCCACCACTGACCTGACCTCCATCACAGACTGGGCACAGCCACACAGAGTAGCAGGGACAGCTAAGGAATGAATGAAGCCCTTTAAGAGGGTGCAGGAGAGGGAGGAGGGAGAAGGAGGCAGAGAGGGAGGGTGGAGAGGGAGGCGGGCAGGGAGGGTGGGGAGAGAGGCGGGCAGGAAGGGTGGATCTCTTGCACAGATGACTATCGTGCCGCGGGTCTTCCCATACTCAGCTTTGAGGGCTCAGCCTAAACTAGTGGCTCCATATTTAAGATCAGCTGTAGCTGCAAGAGGAAGTAGTGTCTGAGAATTGTTTCGAATAACATAAATAATAACTGAGGATTTGCTGTAAGCCTATCAGCCAGGAGCTGGGCTGTTTAAAAATAGCCTCTTCCTGGGTGTGGCTTTGTTCATCCTAGTTTGCAAAAAACCAACCAACCAAACCAAACAAAACAAAAGAACCCAAAAACCTGAGATGTGTCTGAGAAGCAGCTGAGTGGGGCCCCCGGTCACTCCCTGCAGCCCTGAACTTTTGCTCTTAAGCATGTGAACTATCAAGAAAAAACAAGTCGCCAGAGAACTTCAAGGTGCTTATACTGTAATGAGATCTGTCGTCATTAAAAAATATCGAAAGCTAATTGAACAAAGGAGGATTGTCTGAAATGTCACCGAATGCGGACCTGAGGTACTGTCTATGCGGCCTTAAAAAGAAACAGCTTTTGGTATCAGACACCTGACAGTCCAAATCCCACTTCCACAATTTTGAGTGGTGATAATTTTGCCAAATTAACTAATCTATGTGCCTCAGTTTCTCATTTATAATACCTACCCCATAGAGCATTTAGAACTGCCTGGACTACATTCTCATAGGATTAAATGAGTTCATGTGTGTGGAGCACACCTAGCCCTGCTCAGAAAGCTATTAGCCTGTGAGTTCCTTGCTACTGTTCTCAGAGAGAGAAAAGAGCGGCAGATGCTAGGTTAACTCTGGAAGATGCTGACACAAAGTTGCCCTCCAGGAATTAGCTTTATTAGGAGAAAGGGCATCGCCACCACGTGAGCCACGATCAGGCCTTGCGGTAAGTGAGCACTGAAATGGATAGTCTGTGTCCGAGACAACAGGACGGGACCTGAAATGGAAAGAAAGGCCCCCTTTAAAGCCGAGGAGGAGCACACAGGCCACACTGCCCCCCCCCCACAGCTCAGGGGTCTCCGAGGGATGGAGGGCAGGAAGGCGGAAGAGCCAGAGGTAGTGGATGACTACAAGAGACCATGATATTCGGGATGCAGCAGGGCAGCTGCACACAGTCAACCCCCAGTTGTACAAAGCCTGTGCCAGCAAGCCAGAACAAGGCCCGCATGGAGAGGGGAGCAGGGCACACGATTCCGCCCCTAGCTGGGAAGCTACTGGCAACTGTTAGCTGCCATGAGAGGTTTTCTCTGGGAGTGTAGTCCCTGGTAAGTCAACTCTACTCCAGTGGAGGACCACATATCCAAGAATATCTGGAGAGCAAAAATTAGTCTTGAGGAGTTTAAAAAGGAAAAGGAACACACTTAGGTGAGGAGGGCTGGGGGAAGGGAGATCGCATCTTATGAGATGCTTAATAAAAGAAAGGGGGGACCCGAGGAGCACCTCCCCACAGCACACACCTCTAATCTGGCACCAGTGAAGCAAGGGAGGCAGACATTTGTGAGTTCAAGGCCAGCCTGCCTACACAGCAAGTTCTCGGCCAGCCAGGGCTACACCGTGAGACACAGAGGCTGCCACAGACAGGATGATGGCAGAAAGTCCAGAGGGTTCCTTCAGAGAAATCCCCAAACAAAGGAAAATGCTTAATGTTGATATACTTCCATAGTCTGAGATAGCCCAGATGAGAAGGAAAAAGGAGTCTGGGACTGAATGGGATCAGAATTAGGGAGTGGAAGACCACAGCACCAACAGCTGGCTTAGGGCATTTCCAGAGAGCTGCTGAGGGAGGGCTGGGCTCCAGCACCTCAGGGTAACAGCACTAAGGGCCCCATCTAACTACTGTCATAATTACAGCCCTGGTGCCAAACAACATTTGACACGTGCAGGATCATCTTTACCCGTGTGCTGGCTCATGCTGGGATGATGACGACTTTGGAGATGGCTGGAATTATCCACCTGGCAGCTAAAACTTCCCACAGAACAACCTTCTGGTAACTTATACTCGGAAGCTTCTGTTCCTCAAGGCAACTTCAGAAACAGCAATTTCTACTTGTTGTATGGCGATGTTTTCCTCCATAACATGGTTGCTATTTTATGCTTTGTTCCAGTAGCCATGGCAACTAAAGCGAACCATGCAGTGGTACCAGGTCTGTGGCAGTAACGCTAGAAGCACCGATCTTCCTCGTGATGAAAGAGGGTCAGGAGACCCTCACTTGAAGTTACAGATGCTGCCTTCACCAGCAGCGACTGATCTTGGAAAACGGTACACTTTCAGGAAGTGGGAGGTTAACAAGAAATGGGGCTCCACGGTCCAGCTTTCATGAGGTCTGCCTCCATGATGGGGTGGGACGGGGCACTGTAGCGATGCAGCTGGGTGGGGACACCTGCGCTTTGTGAAGCAAGCCTAGTAAACGCATTGATGCCATCAAGCTGGGCTCTGGTGAAACTGAAGCTTGATCTGCTGTTGCCTGTGCCTCCCCAGGAAAGGAGTTAATTCGGTACTACCCTTGATGCATGGCCATTACCGGTTCAGTGCTGGGGCTTTGAAGAACCACAGAAACACACGAGAGCGTGATGCTAAACCTTGATGCTCTGAAACCCCTGACAGTGTTCAGGTCTTGCGGCTGAAGCTGACTAATGTGCAAGAGAAAATGAGCAAAGTGAGCTTTAGGAACAGCCTCCATGAGACCCTAGGTACTGCACAAGGTGAGTGCCTGCTTTTTACCGTCAGGTCGATTTAGAAAAAAAAAATCACTTGGAAATTGAAAACTTCATCTTTTCTTTAAAAGGTGTAACAGTGTCAAAGAATGTATAAGTGGGGCACAAAGACGTGAGAGCCATGGTTTGTCATGACATTTAAAGTCTACCGAGCTCCTCACGATGGGACACTGAACATTCAACAATGCTGCTGTGGCATCAGCTCTCTGAGGCCTGGGCTGGGCCTGGCCTTCTCATTGGCCATGAGGGCAGCAAGTCCCACAGAACCTCAGGGTAGATGCCACTCTGTGCCCAGCTCCAGCTCCTCCGGGGTGTGGTTCCTTTGCCTTCTCTGATGTTCTAATCCCCTTTCAACTCCTGCCTTTGTGGATTTGGGATGATCAGCTATCTGTAAGATTTACAACCCATGGCTTTGATGTTGGATGGACATATCATGTCAACAGTCTTCAATTCCAGAAAATTCTTTCTCCTTTTAGGATGTAAGGCCATGTTTCTCTCTGCTGACACTTCGCTTTGATATAACAGAGCAAACTTCAGCTCCTTGAGTTTTTCTTAAAGGTGAAACTTAAAAGAATTCTTATTGTAGGTTGGGACTTAGTAGAACACCTTAATTTACTAACCAGCATGCTATGATCCAAATTCACACATCTGAAAATCCACAGCTGTTTATGCCACACAGGAAACCCACAATGCACTAGCTACTACAAGGTTTTCAGTATGATGTGTCTGTGGCCACTGGACCTCAGCTGAGTTATCCCGGTTCTGTCCTCTCCACCTGGATGCGGTGAGGATGCATCATCAATAGCCTTGATAGTTTCGTTGTTTATCTTGTCAATGTGACAGCTCCCGACTGCTGTGCAAGCTCTGTGACATTATCTAGAAACAAGCTGTCCATGTAAGCCACCAGAGAGGCACCGTCTACTGAAATTCCAGTTTGCTGCACTAAAAATTCAGGTCCTCGATTACCTTGCCCACATTTTATGCAACAGTAGCTACGTGGAACCACTGTGCTGGACGGTCACATAACTGCACAAGAGTGTGCCTCGCACTAGTGATCTTACAGTTCAGAGGCCGCTTTTAAGAGTCACCCGATTTCCCAAAACAGAGGGGTTCCTGGGTATTAAGGAATTAGGAAAATTCTGGAAAACTGGGGGCAGTGCTGGGGAATACTGTCACAGATGGAATGACTTTTATCATGTCAACACTTCTGTCCCACTCACGCAGCGATGAGTATGTATCACTATCAACTGCCTAGGACAGCTTTTCTTGTCAACTTGACAACATCTAGAATAATTAAAACACAAGCAGGGCACACCTATGAGGGATTTTCCAAATTATCATATGAAGTTGGAAGACCCATCTTTAATCTGGAGCTTTTGAGGCGGGAAGTTATGCCTATAATCTGGCCACACTTTCCTCTGACAGCCCCTGTAAAGAAGGACATAGAAGAAGGAAGGTTTGGCTCTTTGCCTGTTTGCTCACATTCTCGCCGGCAAGTTCATTTCCTTCACTGGTATTAGAGCCTACTTCTTCAGGATTCCCGTGTTTCTGAAGACCTGCTGAGGCATCCAGCCTTGTGGAGTGAACAACTACTGGATTCTTGGACCTTCTGTTGGTAGACAGCCATTGTTGGTTTAGCTGGGCCACAGCCCAGAAGCCACTGTAACAAATGCCTAGTGTATGTGTGTGTGTGTGTTCATTCTATCAGTTCTGCTCCTCCAGAGAACCCCAACTACACAATGCCCAGCAAGTGACTCATGTGGAAGATAATCTTCTCTTTATGTACATGCTAAATAGTCTGAAGAGGTCCCCAAGGTCACTCTGTCAGAACAGACATCTATAATGAGAATTCCTCTGCACCAGTTTAGACTTTGGGTGTTCCTGAGCCTGAGTATTGAGGGGATTTTTTACATTAACTGGTGCTGCTAAAGCAAGGAGAGTTTGAAAAGCTGTAGTGGAAAACCCATAAACAGGCACTTAGTTTCTAGTTTTTCTCAAAAGGTTGGAAGTTTGTGGGGTCCAGGCACTCCTCAAGCAACTACAACAATGTGGTTCCATTCACTGAGGACCATCCACAGAGGATGACCCACTGAGGATCATCCACTGAGGATCACCACTGAGGATCACCCACTAAGGAACACTCACTGAGGACCATCCACTGAGGCCCACTCACTGAGGACCACCCACTGAGGCCCACTCAGGAAGGCATATTTCAGGAGCATTTACAAACTCAGCAACAAAATGGTTGATGTGCTATGATTTACGCTATCCTCTGTATTGCCCTGAGTCATAGCTGGCAAACTTTTCTGAAATCCAAAGTCTCTTGTACTAACAGGCAGACTTCTGGTGATTTGTTTATCACACAATTAACTGAATATATATTCTGGTGTCAGAGTTTAAGAGCTGAAACCAGTTTACAGAGGATTTAAAGGCCCAAATACCTACATGCCTTTGGCCAACATCTCACAGAGAGGGAGAAAGCTTGCCTCGTTTTCCCAAACAACAAGGGCAAGAAAGCAAAAGCAGAGGCTGTCTAAATTCCTGCAAAGAATTGGTTGCATTTAAAGAGCTGTTTTTTATGACTTCTCCATGAAAATTATTTGTTTAAAACTATTTTTACTTATTATTCATTTTTAGGTAGTTTCCCACTGACAAAATTGCTAGCAGACATGTATAATTACGTGTGGTCTGAAGAGCAGTCAGAACTAGTAGCACTTTAGTCAGGGACATGGGCTAATGCTATCAGCTACGGAGAGAAGGCTAACTGCTCCTTCTTAACGTACAGCATCGTTGGCAGGTTGGTGAGAGATCACTTAATGGAAGGTTGTAGAGTTCAGTTTGATCATATGCTCATTCAGTCCTGGTCCAGCTGGATTTGGTGAGCTCCCATTAGTTCAGGCACAGTGTCTCAGTGGGTGGTCCAGCCCCACAGGGTCCTAACTTCCTTGCTCATCTTCTCCCACCTTCTGCTCTTCGACTGGACCTTGGGAGCTCAGTCCATTGCTCTGGTGTGAATGTGGGTCTCTGTCAAACTGAACTCTCTAAATGTGGCTGCCAATGAGGGCAGAATGAGAAGCCATCAACAATGACACTAAGACCTATCTCCTCTGCATGTATTATCTTTTTGGGAACCTAGTTGATTTGTATGTACACCTTCCTAGGACAGGGGGGAGGGGGGAGGGCCTTGGACTTCCCACAGGGCTGGGCACCATGCCCTCTTTTAAGGAAGCAGTGGGAGGGAGGGGGGAGTGGGAGGGGACTGGGAGAAGGGGAGGAAATGTAAATTTTTTTTGAATGGAAAAAAATAAAAGAATATGGAAAAAAAAGAAGGTTGTAGCAGATATTGCTAACAGGTAATTGAAGCCCAAGCTGACAGAGAAATAGGAAACCAAGTCTAGGGCTAATTAAAAAGAATTAGCACTGTGGCTCTGTGATAGTGTTAATGGGAGATGGGCTTTGAGCATGCGGGGGCAGGAGTACCTGCTCACCGTGGGAGGAAACCTGGGAACAATGGAGAGAGGAGACTGAACAGCAGCATGTGGGAGCTGCTCTCTTCATAACTACGATGGAGCCTTAGTCAGTGCTCTACTATTGTGAAGAGACACCATTAACAAGGGCCTTTGGGTCCAGCCTCAAGATTCCCTTCAGGGTTCAGACTGGATGCTACAGCAACTGAAAGGCAGTTAGGTTATCTGAGAGCAAATGGATTCTCTCACACCGTGCTCTTTATTCTTTATTCTTCTGCTTCTATTCTAATTCTCCTGTCCTACTTCTAATTTTTTCCGAGCTTCTTCTCCTCCAGCCTAGAAACAATCACTTTACAGAGCCTTGGAACAATAAAAAAAAATTACAAGAGTTACTTCTCATTGGTCAAAAACATATTCTTAAGGTAAGCAATAAGGGGTCAAGTCATTTACCATGGCAACCAAGGTTTCAAGGATTCTGGAGTAAGATTGTGACCAGAGGGTGGGGATAGCGTGTCCAGTAAGATAAGCTTTGAGATGTAGGTCTCTTGTTATCTAGACTTTGCAAGTGAAGGATTGGAATGTTTTCCTTAGGGTGCTTTGTGTAGCGACCTTGGTTGGACATCAGGGACTCTGACCTTGTGCATAGCTGTAAAGTTTTAAACTTATGATCTATTAACAAAAACGCTTCAGTCCAGTTTGAACTTGCTCTGACATGAAAGTGAGCTCGTTGTGTGCAGTCTGAGCAAAAGGAACAAGGCCTCTAAGTGTCCACAGTCCTCGTGGGGCAACCATAGATCTACATTATACAGACCACCCACAGATATATATGCTCACAGATGGAGATGCAATCATGAGATCACACACTACATTGAAGGTATTGGGGAGAAATGTATGGTGACAGTACCCAGGACCAGAGCACAGACTGGGATCCTAACCATGTGCGGTATGGGGAGACCAGAGTTGTTCAGTTCTGTTAATCAGTCGTGCATCTGAAGAAACTAACTACAGTGAACGAAAGAGGCAGCAGAAATAAACTCACACCTTTCTCAGAGCTGGAATCCCAGCTCACTCCTGGGCAAGCTCTCACCCTTCCCAGTCACCTGTGGGCAATGCTCTCACTCTTCCCAAGGTCTGAAGCCTTGATTGACTCACTGAATCACATCTGATTTACAGTATGTTTAACTTTTCATGAATGTATGTCCCACCTCAGTAAGGATGCTGTTTCTGAAAGCAGAGCCCATGCTAACCATTTTATGAGTATTGCCGTACAGCACAGAACAAAAGCAACAACTGTTATTCAGGACTAAGTTTCTGATGCTTTGCCCACACTTCAAGTTATCATATCATAGTTAATTCTTCCCAAAACTCTTGAAGGAGAAACAGTAACTAACTACTTATCAGGTGAGAAAATATAAACAGCAGTTGCTTTTACATGGCTAAGCTAAGTTAGTCAAACACAGACATACCAATGTCTGTAGCTTATGCTGAGTTAACATCTTCTGAACTGGTTCAACACACAGTTTTATGGTGTACACATACACACATGTCTCCTTTATTGCCAAAGACTCCCAGGGAAATCGGGATATAGGATTCATTTCATAAATCACATATGTCTACAATAGAAATGATACCCTAGATATTTTCCCCTAATTTGTGCTAGAAATATTGAAATAATCAGGAAGGCATCCAAAAGCACATGTACTTAGTCACATAGCCCATTTAGAACTGAGACTGAGAGAAATCACATGGGTCATATGGCATCTGAACAGTTCACACCCATTCCTGTTTGGAGTGGAATTTAAGAGTCTCATCTGCTGTTGGTTTTATGCCGTGTGACTAAGGAGAGAAATGGCTTGTTTCACTCCAATCGCATTAGAAGATCAAGATGAATGTAAAGTTTTCCAGATTTCCCATGAGGTTCAGTGCAGGAAGAGTTGCTACTCTCCACACTAAGTGACTTCAGCATTCCTTCTGTAAAAGGTCTCAGGGCAAGAATGTGTGGTGTTCTTTTTTAATTCAGTCTCTATTGTTCTATTTACCAACAAAGACACAGGAGACAGATGTTGTTGGGGTGAAAACCTACTAGCTCAGAGAAATGGAGAAGCAGCCAGTTGACTTTCCTTTTTGGCCAGAGACACAGCAACAAACATCTTTTCACTTGTCCCAAGCCAAAAAGACTTCAAAAATGCCAAGTCCCTCCCTACTCCTTCCTGTGTGTCTCTCTACCCATATTCCTGGCTCCTGAGTACTCTCTATGGCTAATTCTTGTCAACTAGTTGCTGTTTCCACCCCAGATCCAATGTTGATTTTATTAACAGAGTCTCAAGGGTTCACAGTGCAATCAAATATCCTGCACTCTGGTTATGCAGTCCAAATGGATTTATAAAGTTGATAGATAACTTTGACCTGCTCAAAGAGCAGAGAATCATCTTTAGCTGATTTGTGCACACTGCACATTCCATACTTGTGTTAATGCAGATATGTATGTTACCTTTAAAAGTTTGTGTTTTCAGAAAAAGAAAATAACCAGACACCAAATAAGACAAGAAGCCCAAGGGATCCAGCCTCTCAATGCCTATGTTGCAGTTACCTCCACAAAATCTACATCCAGAATACCTTCAAGGCAGCTATCTGAGATGGTCCAGCCTCACAGACTACTCCAGCCAAGGCTTCAGATAAGCTCTGCACTTTCCCATCACATAGAGACTGGACAACAAGTGATACAGAGAGCTCTCCCAGGATGTGACCACTGTCCTAATTTTCTCAGGGTCCCCTAAAGATGTTGTTGCCACTGCCAGACAGCAGGAAACAATTTCAAGAACATAATGCCCACATTCCCAATAGGTGGGGTGGGTGGTTTTTGGTTGTTCAGTGAGTTATGGATGTTTGTCATTGTTTGGGGGTGGGGGTTAGTTCCAAGTTGTTATTGGTCATGGTTAGGGAGAAAACTAAACAATGGAAGCTGAACTAAGGCATTTTTCTTTCTCCCTTTCTTTCTTTCTTTCTTTCTTTCTTTCTTTCTTTCTTTCTTTTTTCTCTCCCTTTCTTGCTCTCCTATCTATTGAAAAAAATAAAAAAGGGGGATGTAGGAAGAGAGGATAAAAGGGTAGATTATTGAGTCTACTTTTAAACTGAAAAGCAACTACTAGTTTCAAAGATTTTTACACTGGTGTGGATTTTTATATATTGATACAAATTTAAGGTTATTTTTATTAGAGCAGACTGTATATATGATTCTACTCCTGTGTAAGGTACTATACCTATGCAGCTCATGTAAAAATGTAATGTAAAGTTCTAGTCATTGAAAGTTATTATTACAAACTGTTTTGGAATCAATAATTATAATAATTATAACTATAATAATAAAATAATAATTAACAAATGCAGGTTAGTAGTTAGTTACCTATAACAATCAAATTTGTAGTCATGTTAGGTATATTTTCAAGGTTAAACAGACATTTTAGATAAATAGCTCATCTTCAAACACTTCAGAGAGCTACAGAATATGGCATTTAAAATGTTTAATTACATAAAGCTTTTCATGACAGTGAGACTCACCTTCTCCTGGCAGCACCAATCTACTTTAGACAAGATGGTGGGCACTGAAGAACTCCTCCACATGTAGCTTCCTTTCAGTAGGACAAGGGTAGCCACTTTGGCAAGAAACTGCCCTTGCCTTGACTGCTGACAGTATGCTCTTCAAATTGAGCATGCAGGGCACAAAGGAAGGCAACAGCTAAACTTTGCCAAGACAAGGTAGGAAAGTCCTTCAAAATACTGCTTCACAGAAAAGTCTGTCAGATACCCTCACTCTGTAGGCTGAAGATGGATGCTCCTACATTGCAGAGGAACCTTGGATGACTGTACAGGCAGTCAACTGTCTCTGTCATTTCTATAGTTTTGGCAGTTGTTTGCTCTGCAATTTTGTTTACTCAGGTAATATTTTATCCTTCTTGGGTCTCTGATGGAGGTTTAAGACTAGATAGCTATGCTGATTTTAATGTTACCAAATTCAGAAATAAAAACTTGCAGAGGAGATGTAAAGTTTATAAAGATTGAGAGACATAAAAGCTTAAGTTGTTTATCAAAGAAAATGTTTTAAGAAATAAAAAGATTTTTAAGCTGGTAATACAAGTTATAATAGAAAGTGGTTTATGTATAAAACTTTGTACTCACTAAAACAAGATAGATAATACAGTACTTTCTCTGAATTTGACAAGTGCAGATTGACTGGACATTGTGAATGTAATTTTTACTTTATAATTGTTCTTATTACATATAGATTTACTGTGTTAGAATTAAATCCTTTCCTTTTAATTTAGACAAAAAGGGGAAAATGTGGGATAATCTTATTTTTGCACTGTGACGATGTGTATTTTACCTCATTTGCCTAAGGCACCTTCTGATTGGTTTAATGAATAGATGAATAGCCAATAGCAAGGCAGGAGAGGACAATCAGGACTTCTGGGGAAAGAGAGGAACTCTTGAGGGGAAGAATCAGAGAGGTGGAGATTTGCCATTGAGACTCAGAGTAAGTTGGACATACAGTATGCAGGAGAGGTAACAAGCCACATTGCAGAACATAGATTAATATAAATGGGTTAATTTAAATATTAGGAGCTAGCTGGGAACAAGCTTAAGCTAAGGCCAAGCTTTCATAATTAATAAGAAGTCTCCATGTCATTATTTGGGAGCTAGCTGTGGTTCAAAGAAAGTCTGACTACATGTGGGGTTAGAATAGATTTGTCTTAGTCCTAAATTCCTTAATCAGAGAAGCACAATGATCCCCTTGAACCTTACACAACAACATATAATAAAAAGCAAAAAAACAAAACAAAATTTTTAAAAAATCAAGAACATTTATCTTGCCTTGTTCTTTCTTCAATCCAGAGTGAGAAAACATGAAAATTAATTCTAAACTCTATAGCTCCAAATAAAAATCCCTTCCTAAAAGTATATATTTAAAGTACTAAGAGGTCATTATCTTTATTTCATTTATGTTTGTGCTCATATATATATATTAAATGATCATTTTAATCAATATTCAGAAATAATTAAAAGCAGCTGTGTTCCTCCAGCTGTTTCTTTTAAACACAGTGCAGTGATTAGAAGGTATTGGAAAATGACTGCATTTTAGCTAGGAACACATTTCCATTCAGGCTAAGCTTCAAGCAGCAGAAAGGCACAGTGGTGGCCCCTGTTTGTGTTTCCATCTGGGGCTTTACTGTATACTTCAATGATTATTCTGCCAGACTTCTGGCTGTACTGAGAGTTAAGAAAAGAGAAAAGAAAAGAAAGCCAACATATTTTTCTATGCCATTTCTCACAAAAATATAAAATTAAACTAATTACCATGTTTTCATTTTGTTGAATGGTTCTATTTAAATCTATTATATGCTAAACAAAAGTATTTTGAGAATTCACAGCTCAGAGTTAACCTGGCTACACCCCGAAGCACCCATCTGAGAAATAAGTAATTTCAACAGCATTCTCTTCGCAGAAAGGAGCCAGTGACTTGTGTAAGGGAAACACTGGACAGTTTGGCTCAGTCATTTCGATGTGAGGAGGCATCTCCTAAGATGCTTTTCCATCTGTCACACTCTTTCCCCAGCATTTAGTTAGCATTTCTAGAATGGTGTCCCCGGGGCGAGGGTGAGGCAGAGAAAGCGCTCTGCCCCGTGGCAGTGATTATTTATGTGGAAAGCACCTCTTGGTGCTGCCTGGCCCCTCTGACCTCACTGCTCAGGGCACTATCAATCTCTATTTCCTGTGGCCAGGAGAAAGCAGGGGGCGACAAATATTCTTTTCTGTCATTGCTGCTTTGTTTCTTTGTGACAGTCTTGTATTGCCTGGCTGTTCTCAAATGCACTGTAGAGCTGAAGCCGGCCTTGGTTCCCGAGCCCCCAGCCTCACGGTAAGCTCTGGGATCACAGGCATGTACCAACATACCCAGCACAAACAGCCTTCCCCTCTGCGCATGCTCATGTACTCAGGGGCACGCATGTTTGGGAGACCAGCGGTCTACATAGAGTGTCTTTCTCAATTGATCTCCAATTCATTTTTGAGACAGGATCTCACACTGTGCCTAGACCTCACTAAACTGGCTGACTAGCCATCTTCCCTCTGCTCCCCAGTTATGGGACTGAAGGCACGGGGTGACTGTGCTAGCTGTTTATGTAAGTGCTGGGATAAGAATCAGGTCCTCGCGTGTACACAGGAAGCACTACACTGACAGAACAGCCCTCAGCCCGCCGGAAATATCCTGACGGAATGAAAATGAAGATGGCTTTAGAGCCCTAAAAGGCTGGGTAGCTTACTGTATTCAATATGAAAGGAATTATATAATTTGTCTACACAGTCCATGATTCCTTTGGACCTATGAATCTCTGGGTGAGCATCACCATATCTAGCTTCTCACACTGAGAATTCTAATGGCTACCGAGACTATTTAATATAAAGTTCTTTTCTTTTGAGGTAAGATTTCATGTAGCCCAGGTTGATCATAAATCTACTACACAGCTGGCCTTGAGCTTCTGAACTTCCTGTTTCCATTTCCTGAGCACTGGAAAAGAGGAATTTGCCTTCATGCCCGGTTTACGTGGTGCCGGGGATCGAACCCAGGGACTAATGCATGCTAGGCAAGCACTCTCCCAGCTAAGCCAAGTTCCCTAACAAACTTCCTCAGCACTCTAAGTCGCTATTAAGCTCACAGCATGGCACATTAAGGTGCCAACACTTCCAACAGAACCACCACGATGCTCAGTGACCAAGTCATTTTCTCCTGCCGATAACAGGGTAGAGGTGCTCTAAGGAGATGAGCAGGCTGCGTGTGCAGGAACAAGGCAGACTTCAGTGGCTCCTTTGCTCTCTGCGTCTAACTTAACAAAAACACAAGTAATGATTCCATAGTGTGAGGCACTTGAAAGGCACAAAATCATTTAAATCCTGTCAATGACAAGAAATAGAAACCATTTAAACCCAACTTTACAGATTTAGAGACTGAAACTCAGAGAGGTAAAGTAACTTTCCCAGGAGCACACAGCAGTGAAGTCAGGGGCCTGGTCAAGTTTCGAGACACTCAGAACTTGAAAGGTCACACTCATGCTGAGATTACCCACAAAAGCTGTTTGATGGCATAAGCTTGGAGACAAAAGGCAAAATAATTTCGAAGTAAGCTGCATACACTTTATGGCTTCAAGATGTCTTGTCATGGGTTTGATATGAACATGTAAAATATTTTCATGTTGCCTTCAAATTTCCAACTGCCTGTGTGTGACCAAAAAGGGAAAGTATCTGTCTGTCAAATAATCCATCTGTGCAGCCTTTCTTACTAGCATGAGGTAACATGGACAGAGCTTGTCAGTGGTGCTAAGATAAAAAACAATAAACCATCTAAACATCTTGCTACTGTGTGTGAAGATGCTATCTGGGGGAAATATGCATTTTATACTTATCTCTCAGGAGAGAAGGCAGGCACAGAAAATGCAAGACTACAGGAAGGGGGGAAGAACAGGCTACAGGAACAGAAACGGAACTTCACAGGGCTCTTTGATCTCAGAGTGGGGCTTGCAGCTCACTAACCTCTGACCTCCATGTCTGAAGCATGGAGAAGCATCTGTCTGTTTATCAGAGTGTATGCAGCAGACTCGTATTGCCTAGGTATTCATTCACATGACAAGGAACAGCAAAATCATCTTCGTTGCTGATTGCTGTGGTTAAACTCATGCATCAGTGTGAGTGTGTCTGGGGTCCAGACACAACATCAAACACTCTGGGTCTGTCTGCAACAGTACTGGTGATCAACAGTGGAAGCAGGGGACTGGGAAAGCCAGTTACTGCCCACATTGCCCACAGACTTACCCGGTCTACTGAAGGCCTCTGGAGAGCCAGAGACTAGGAGGACCCTCTCTCTGACTGTCTCCTTGCTGGGGCACCCACCTCACATCTGAAGCCTTGGACTGAAGGTGAAATCTACTCTCGTGGTTCCTGTGTCTTTGAGACTCACACCAGAGCTACCCTGGTAACCTACTATGTTTGGCTGCCACCTTGCTGACTGCAGATTGTGGGACTTTCAGGCTCAATATCTACAGAGGTCAGCTTCTTATTGTATGTTTATCATAGTACACATACTATGTACATGGTTTTTGTGAAGACTATTGTATGTTTGTTCTTATGTGTTATATGTAATTTACACACATTGGCACATAGAGAAAGCACTAGTTCTGTTTCTCTGCAGCCCCAGGCTCATGTCCTGCTGCCCATTGTCTGCCTCACTGTGTGACAATTAACTCCATCAGCATTCTCATGTGTTTAAGCCTCAGGATACTTTATATTCAAAAATGTTCTAGGATCCCAGAGTTTACTTTATACTCTAAGCAGATACATATATTGACATAAGTAAACTTCTAATGTTTACTATATTACAATTGAAACTCAGAATATTCAAATATTTATTTAAAATTAATAGTGAGAAACTAATTGCATGTTAGTACAAACACATTTTGTTTTAGATTTATGTGTATGAATGTTTTGCCTGCATGTATATAAATGCACCACATGTGTACATGTTAGACCCCTGGAAATGGGGTTATATCATATAAGTGCTAAGACGCAAACACAGATCTTCTGAAAAAGAAAGTTGAGCCATATGTCCAGCCTCTAAACAGTTTATTTTTAATGGAGAAACAGTCATGCTTTAAAAAACAATTATAACCTTTTAGGTGCCAATTCCTTACAGTTTGGGTCGAGAGCAAGGCTTTGCCTTCCACACCCACCCGCGGTGATTCATTGCTCTCCCTGACTCGCAGACAGTCTGGCCTCACAAACATATAACTGCAAGAGGGACAGAATATTTTCCTGACCTTTTAGACAATTGTATAGGTATTTGTGGAATATTCCTTTAAACTGTGTGACTATATGTTACTATGACTTATTTAATAAACAAGCTGACTGGCCAATAGTTGAACAAGATAAGGTTAGGCCAGAGAGCCAAACTGAGATACTGGGAGGAAGAAGGGTGGAGCCTGGAGTTGCCAGCCAGACACAGAGAGAAGATGGGCATGCTGTACTGAGAAAAGGTACCAAGTCACATGGCAAAGTGTAGATAAGAAATGTAGACTAATTTAAAGTTTAAGAGTTAAGTATAATTAGCCTGAGCTATTGGCCCAGCATTTATAATTAGTATTAATCCTCTGTGTGGCTACTTATGACTGGCAGGGAAGAAAGAAAAGTCTGCCTACAAAAATGGCACCCAACATCCAGGGTCATGTACATCCACATAAAGCCTAAGAAAGCTTTAAAAGGATTCTAAACATACAGAAACAGAGCCAAATGTGGTTTCCTAGTCTCATGTTTTTTATGCCAGCCACAGAACCAAGACACGTCTCCCAGCAGTTGCCTGCAAGATAAAGACAGCCACAAGCCGCCAGGTGCTATCCCTATGTGCTGAGCTGAGCAACACTGGTAGCTGGCATAGCAATTTAAGATTCACCTCATGTGATCAAAAAACAATACAGATAGATGCTTGGTAAAACAGATCCTGACAGAAGAAAACAAACAAACAAAAAAAAAACCCTAAACAGGTTACAGTATGTTTAAAAATATATATAGACTTGGGAGAGAGAAGAGAAAGAGCATACATGGTCTTAGATTTAAAAATAGTTTTAAAATAATAAAATAAAGTAATTAAAAGGGGAGTAAAGAAACATAAAAGAAAAAAGCCACATAAAGATGGAATATAGACAGAGTCTGGACACTGTATGTTATTGTGTTGTCTGAAGTTTCTGACTGCTGAGGAGGGAAGCAATAGCTGCTGAGACACAGGGGATTATGAAAGCTGCTAAATTAAACCAACCTATATGTTTTAAAATGTCTTAACTTCAAAATGTAAGTCACCAAAAAAGTACTACTTTGGGGAAGGGTTATGCTTTTATTTCCACAGAAAATAAAAGGCTTTGGATTCGTTCAGGGTTAAAGATGATCAGGTTTGATTGAGGAAGACCCCCTGAAATCCTGACAACAGATATAAAGAAATAAACCTGGAAGAAGGTTTATTATACAAAATGCATGATGTATATTTTTACTTGCTCAAACACATAACAAAAAATCATCTTTGGCTTATTTGTGTACAATACACAGTCTATACTTGTATTAATGCAGATATGTATGTTACCTTTAAAAGTTTGTGTATTTGCAGAGCAAGGGAACCAGATACCAATTAAAACAGATGGCCCAGGGGATTCAATATTTAAAATAGTTTCAAGGTTTCTGACAGAGATGGTCCAGTCTCACAAACTATTCCATCTAAGACCTGATTTTCTCAAGGTCCCCTCAAAGATTACCAGTGCCCCCAAACAAACTGAAGTATGATGTCCACATTCCCAAAATATTGGTTATGTTTGTTATCATTTATTGGGGGGTTATTATAAGTTATTATTGATAAAAGTCAAAAAACTAAACAAAAGAGATTAGATTTTAAGGATTTCTTCTGAAAAGAAAAAGGGGGATATAGAAATGATAAGAAAAAAGGGTAGATTATTGAATCTACTTTTAAACTAAAAAAAAACTATTAGTCTTAAATATTTTACATTGGTATGGGTTTTTGTTTATTGATACACATTTAGTTATTTTTGCTATGTTATATGTATGTTTCTACTCTTGTTTGGGGTATTGTGTTTATGCAACTCATTTAAGAATATAATGTATAATTAAGAAATACAGATTAATAATGATCTATAATGTCAAACTTATAGTCATATTAGGAATATTTTCAAGGTCATACCCAGATATAATTAGATAGATGGTCTTCAAACACTTCAAAGACCTACAGAATATGGCATTTAAAATGTTAATAACGTAAGACTTTTCTTGACAGTTGAGACATGTCTGCTCTTGGCAGCACCAATTTACTTCAGAGAAAATGATGGGCACTGAAGAACCCTGCATGGAGTCTACTTTCTTTATGGCAAAAGCTAGCCATTTGGGCAAAGAAACTGCCCTTGTCTCAATTACTGACAATAGACTGTCCAAACGGGACCAGCGAACACAAAAGAAGCAACTGTGAAACTTTGCCAAGACAAGGTAGGACAGTGCTTCAAAATTCCCTGCTTCTCAGAAACATCCTTCAGATATGCTAGGCCTGCAAGCCAAAACTGATGTCCCAATGCCACAGAAGGACTTTGGGTGACTGTCCAGGCAGTGAGATGTCATTGTTGCGAGGAAATATTTCACCCTTCTGGGTCTTGGATGGAGTTGAAGATTAAGTAGTCATAGTTAAAGCTTTCTTAGTTATGATAAAAGATAAATTAGGTATAAAACTTAGAGTCACAAAGATAAAAGAGATAATAGAATATTTTCTCTAATTTTGTTAAATACATAAGAACTAGATATTGTAACTATAACTCTTACTTGATAATTATCTTTGTTTGTATATAATTTTACTATGCTAAAGTTAAAATCTTTTTACTTGACAAAAAATATGAAATGTGGAACAATCCTTTCTACTGTGTGAAATATGTCACTATGATTGGTTTAATAAACAAGCTCACTGGCAAATTGCTGAACAGGATAAGGTTAGGCGAGAGAACCAAACTGAGAATGCTGGGAAGAAGGGAAGAGTCTGAAGTCACCAGCAGACACAGGGAAAAGCAAAATAGGCATGTTGCTTTAAAATCAAAATCTGGTGATTTTGAAAGCATTTTAAACTTTTAGTTTAAATATTATGAATAATGGGAAACATTTGATTACCCTGCTTTTCATGAGAGCTTTATTCAGTGATTCCAGCTGTGTTTTATAATTTTGGACAGACTTTTTTGACTCCCCATGGAAGGCTGCACCCTCTCTGAGGAATGGATGGGGAGTAGGGTGGAGGGAAGGTTGGGGGAGTGGGAGGAGGGGAGAGAGAGGTAACTTGGATTTGCTATGTAAAATAGAAAAGATTGTTTTAATAAAAAACAAAGGAAAAAAGGAAAAAAAAGATGGGCATGCCATACTGAGAAAAGGTAACAAGTCATATGGAAAATATAGATAAGAAATATGGGTTAATTTAAATGTAAGAGTTGGCCAGTAACAAGCCTGAGCTATTGGCCGAGCATTTACAATTAATACTAAGTTTCTCAGTGATTATTTACTATATCATAACTTGACAAGTGACAGTGCTGTTTCCTTTACAGTTACTATAATGTTAATACTGAAACCATATCAACTTTTCATACGAGATAACATAAACTCTACTGGTCTATGCTGGACCTTCAGACACTCTTGTATCCACTTATAGTTCTGTCACTTTAGGTACTGGTCATTTGAAAAACATCAATTCACTGAGTTAGTGGCCCTTCCTAGCACTGACACATCTCACTAAAGCAGTTTCATGTTTGTTAACATCTACCCAATCAACATGGATCTCATAATGAAAGTTCTCATGAGTTTTAGAAAGGTTTTGGTTCACAGTTAAGAGCCAAATTTACCAAACTTTGGTTTCATTTGAAAGCTTAATTTTATTGTTGGCTAGAAATGAGTTATTTTTACTTCCTGTGATAAACTTACTTAATCCATTCTCTAATAAAATGATAGTTGGTAGCCATTCTTTAAAGATAAAATGCTCAGATTTTAACTCAAATGATAACTTTTTCTATAGAAAACGATTGCAGTTTGGTATGTGGAAAAATTTAGTGCACAGGACACTAAAAAGATGCGCGCACAGGGCTGAGTCAATGAAGATGCGTGCTCAGGGCTGAGTCAATGAAGATGCGTGCTCAGGGCTGAGTCAATGAAGACTGCGCTCAGGTTTGAGGCAACAAATTCTCACTTTCATCAATGGTGTTAATACTCAGAACATTGTGAGCAGTGAGTCCATACCAGTGACAAGTATCCCGTCATGCTCACCTACTACACTTTACACCACCAGCGCAGGTGTCAACAGAACAAATGGAATCACATCAACAGTTTGAGGGCACAGCCTCCCCAGGGAGCTCCAGACACTGCTGCTCTACCACACAGTATCTATATCTATAACTTTTACATATTGAACTCATCCTTAGAAAGTACAAAACCATATGGAAATCTACTGCTGAGGAAGCTCACTAAAATATATAAACATATAAAACGAATTTGGACAGAGTTACCATATAATGAGGCAACGATGCCCCAATTAGATAAGGGTTAACGTCCTTTGGATCCAGTGACCAAAGGTGTCACACAGACTCCCTAAGCATGTGGAAGATTGCAAGAACCAGAGGTGCAGACGACCCCAGAAAACAGCATTTTCCAAACCTAACAGGACCGATGCCCATGAACTCAGAGACTGTGACAACATACACAACCAGACCTACACAGGTTCAAACCAGACGCAGTCCCAGCACTGAGAAGGGGGCATGGAGATTATTCCCACCCCTGATCAAGAAGCTATTTGCAATTGACATCTGCTAGGAAAGTGAAAGGCAGCCTTCTCTGACAGAGTGTCCCTGGGGACATCGACCATACTCCAGGGCAGGCCCCATGCCCAAGAGCAGTTAGCCAATGCTAAAACAAAGCAAAGCAGACTCCATGGTTTTGGGTTTGTTTGTTTGGGTTTTTGTACGCTTGTTGTTGCTGTTGTTATTTAAGTTTGGTTGTTTCTTGTTGTTTTGTTGAGAGAGAGAAAGAAAAAACATGAAGTTGGGTGGGTGAAGTCATTTGGGAGGAACTATGGTAACATTAAGAATATGATCAAAATACATTGTATGGAAAAATAAATAAGTACTAGTGACATCTGATTTGGACACTTCCTTAGTCCCAAATAAAAGTGAGTCCTGCCAGCCAGGTACGGTGGCACACATCTGTACCCAGCACACATCTGTACCCCAGCACACATCTGTACCCAGCACACATCTGTACCCAGCACACATCTGTACCCAGCACTATCTTTCCCCTAAACGACCTTCCCATCTTAGGCAGGGAAAAGATCTGAGTGTCCTATAGCAAATGTGGCTCCTCCAGGGCTTGGCTGAGCCCCCTTCACTGTCAACAAGGCTGACACTTGATAGCCTCATGAGTAAGTTGGGAACTTGCAGCAACACTCAAGAGAGCACAGGCAGAGGGCTTGGCCTCCAGGAACCCCAGCACACACTGGGAGGAGTGCAGCCTTCCAGACCGTGTGAAGGGTTGGCGGTGATCGGGGGTGACACACAGTGAAGGATGAATGAGCCGCTCACCATGAGTGTCTTAGTTCCTGTTCCTCATGTTGTACCCAAGCCTGAAAAGAAACACACTAATGGATAAAGGGATCGTTTGAGGCTCACCATGGGGGAGGGGTGGCGGCAGGAGCACACTGCATCCACAATCCCAGTGGGGAAGCAGAGGGAGGGATGCTGGTCCTCGGCTCACTTTCTCCTTTTAATCCAGCCCAGGCCTCCGTTCCTAGGAGGGTGCCATCCACTTGTAGGGTGGGTCTTCCCTCCTCAGCGAAACCCTCTGGAAGTGCCCACCAGAGTCACCCAGAGCTGTGTATCCTAGGAGGTCCTAGCTCTGTCAGGATGATGCTGAAGTTCCACCTTCACATGGAGACAGCGCGAAGGCTAACTGCAAATGCCTCCTGGTTCCGTGACCTTAATGCACTCCAGTTCCGTGACCTTCACAGTCACATCCCTTGGTTCTCTCTGATTTCTGTCTACACATTCACTGTCACCTTAGTGTGGGAGTCTGCCCTCTGTATTTTTATTTCATATAAAGTTCACCGATATCTAGCACATGATATACATATTTTTGTTTGCTTTGCATTGTCTTGCATTGTCTCCCTCTTTCCATTCGAATGTAAGCTCTAGGCAGCAGGGAACCAGTATTTTCTGCCAGGTCTCAGTGCCAGGACAGTTCCTGGTTCACTTAATGGGAAACCTAGATTTGTTGGATGAAGGAAAATGAATGGCAGAATAGCTCAGAAGCTGAAGGGGACCAGTGGGCACTATCAGGGTGTGGAACTCTGCATGGACTAGATCTGAGCCAGCCTTTGCAGAGCATCTCTTATACACAGGGCAATGAGGCGAGGGGTCTACTTGCTTTTTATGGCTCAAGTGAGATGCTGCAATCTTCTCAAGGATCAGATGGGTTCCTGCTTGGGTCCCTGTAGCTTTGCTCTCCCCTGTGGTACCCTCATCCCACTGCACCTTCTGTTACTGTCCGCCATGGCAGCCGAGTGCTAGCTCTGGAGCCATGATAGTGTTTACACCAGAGTTGGCTAATGCAGCTTGCTGCAGGTAACTACCATGAACTCCTGCTGACTGTACGGCTGAATAAACGAAGCTCTTGTAGAGGAGTGGAGAAGAGGGATCAAGCCATGGACGTTAGTTGAACTGGGGCAAGGAGCTTGGGTTTTGACCAGGGCGGCTCTACAGCAGTCCGTGGTCTTTCTAAAGCCAATGAGTGTGTTGTGCATGACGAATCAAGTGGTAAGAAGCAAGCACAGAGTGAGTTGTAACCGTCCAGCAAAGGTCCAGGCACAAGACTGTATGGGCCTAGACCATGCTGTGGCAATGGGATCATCAGGCTGGAGCAGAGCTAAATGAATTTCTAAGGAATTTATTTGACATTAAAAGCAGCGATCAATGTCTGCACAATCTAAGTCTGAGAAAATACAGTATGTTGGTGCTGGCTCTCTAGCCCTCAACTCAAATTATGAACTTTAAAAAAAATAACATTTGGCAAATTATTCTAACCAATAAAAGAAGAAATTATAGAATAGAATAGAAATAGAAAATTCAATTTTGCAAAATTGAAGTCGCTCAATTTGTTGATTTATTAGTGGTTCAAATAGTTAACTTGGGTGATGATCACAGGTGGCTGAGACTGTCAGGTAACAAACTGATAAAGAGATGTCTAAAGGAAGGATGTGGGTAACACTATCTATCAAAAACAGATCAACATTCCTGAGGACCTAAGTTTGATCCCTGGAAACCATGATGGAGACAGAACTGACTCCCAAGAGTTCCCTTCATATGCATGCTATGACAAGTGTTCACCTGCATGCAAAGGTGCACATGCAGGCACACAATACAGGCACAGGCAGGCAGACAGACAGACACACATACACACAACCTTAGTCACAAACATACTCTCTAGGAATAATTAAAATAAAGGAAGAAATCAGACCTGAATGTGGCTGAGTCACACAAAGGCAGGAGGATTGGGAAACATAACCAGCATTATCTCAGAAAAGGGAGCATCTCAGCTCATGATGGGAACCCCATGTGAGTATACTTTTCAAGTTGCAAAACAATAAAAATGAACCTATATATTTAAAGAACACTAGACGCCCTGCAGAGAGAACAGCTGAGCCTGCCAAGGTCCTGAGTGATGCACCCTAACTTTTAAAAGGAAAAGGGAATGAAGTCACATCCCAGTGATAGTGTTGCTCCCCAGCTTTGCATTGACTCTGTGATTGGGAATACCACCCTCAAGATAAGAAAGGCATCTGTAGCCTACGGTCAACCCCACAGAGTGGAAGCATTCAGAAAAGCATCTGTGCTGAACACGTACAGATGCTCCCGATACTACCCCCTGGATGACACAGTCTAACAAGGAATTACAGTGGAGTAAGCTTTATAGGAAATCAAAATGTGATTTAAGATCCACGAGAGGAAAGTGCACAGGTTTTCTGTAGACTCCATTTAATACAGATGGCTTGAGCATCTGTAGAGCTTGGTGTCCACAGAGGCCCAGGGCCTGTCTGTGGGTACTGGAAGTGGCTCCGTGTACAGGTAAGAGAGATGGTTTGAAGACTGACTCCAAAACAGTTCGGGGGTGGGGGTGGGGGTGGGGGTGGGGGTGGGGATGGAGGTGGGGGCACAGGTGGAGCTGGAAAGGAAGCAAGATTGTCTATGTTGGTGACTATTGAGGCTGGCTGCTCTAACAGGGAAGGTCGTAATGGCATCATCTCCACCGTTTGAATATATTTGGAAATTTCAATAATAAACCTTTAGAAAAGTTATTTCTGTCTCTTTTATTTCATTTTCCTTGAGTTCTCCCTGGAAAACTGTAGCATGATCAATGGAAACAAAGAGCCACGAAAATCCCTCTTCAGAACATGCTGAAATAATAATGAGCTACACAGACATTAAATCCTCTCTGCCTTCCTCGGTTATTTTAAAAGCAGACCATTTCTCACTTCAGCTGACATGGGATATTTATATAATGAATAAATGGTTAGAAGCTTGGCTTCATGTGAAGAAGTACAGCACTCACCTTCAAACAGAAAGTACAGATGCTTTTAAAATCAACGGAACGTTCTAGTACTTTGGCACTTAGTAGGACTACATCTGTCACTGCACAATCTGATTTTTTTTCTTGTGCAATCAAACAAGACCGAACCTAGCCATAGATTGGAATCTGGCAGCACCCACGGCAGATCTCCCGCCAGGCTCTCCCAGCCCGGCGGCAGCACCCGTGTGTTAGCTTGCACTGCTAACTCCAGTTCCAGGGTATCTGTGCCCTCTCCCAGCCCCTGCAGACCCCAGGCATGCACATGGCACACACACAAACATACAGACGGCACACTCATGCACGTAAAATTCAGTTTAAAAAAGAACAAAATGCTTCAGCTGGGCATGATGGTCTGACCCTGTAACCCCAGCTCTGGGGACGCTGACACAGGAGGTCGCCTGCGGCTTGCTGCCCCAATGGCAACCCCAGGTTCAGTGAGAGAACCTTTCTCAAAAACTAAGGTCTCAGGGGCTAGCAAGACATCTCAGAGGTTAACGCATTGGCTGCACCACAGAGGACCTCAGTTCAGTTCCCAGAACCCACATCTGTAGCCCCAGGTCCCGGGCATCTGACGACCTCCTCTGGCCTCAGCGGGAACCAAGTTCCCATGTGCTGCATGCACACACGTGCGGGCGGGCGAAACAGTCGCACAAATAAAGTGAAAATAAGCCTTTAAAAGGTAAAACAAAGTAGTCAAAGAGTGTTTGAAGAAGCCTTAAGGCATCAACCATTGGCCTTCACATGCATACACAGACACACAGACACAGACACACAGACATAGACACACACAGAGCAATAATGCTCCAAAAGAATGAATTCATTGTACCCACTGAAGTTAAATTTCACACAATTCCTCATTTCTAGAGGCAGAAGAAGAAAGTCAATGCCTAACAATGGAAAGGTGGGATTCCACCATCATCTGACTCACGGAGCCTCCTGACAACTGATCACCACGTCCAAATGAAGGGAGGGACTAACTGGGTTTTCTTCATGCGCAGAACCCACCCTCACTGGAACAACCCCACTCTCACGGGAACAGAGACAAAACTCAGTCCCACTAGGAATTCTACTGTGCTTTATGCTGAAAGAGGGAATGTCTTCAGACACTTTGCAGTGGTATTGATGGGCACATGCCCAGAGATCTGACCCAGGGAGCAGCTGCCAACTGCGATGGATAGCCGCGTGGCTCCGGTATATTACTCGTCCTCTACCTGTTTCAGGAACTAGTTAGACTTAATAAAAATGGGGATCTGCTTCCCTAGTTCACAGAACAGTCTCATGAGGAGGCACTCAGGGAGAGCACCCACACCATGCTAACAGTTTTAACTTCTGATACCGGTGTAACTCTTCTTGCCCAAAAGCCGTTGGGTTCTGTGACACAGACGGCTCATTGTTCAGTTCTCTACCTATTGATTCTTTCCTCTGAGATAATGGAGTTCTGGCTTTTAATAGGCCATAATGTCAACAGGAAGAAGTACATTTCCCAACATCCCTTGCTACTGGTAATAGCCACTGACTGACATTCTAGCCAACAAGAATCAACTAGAAATCTTGAGTGGGGTTTCTAGGACTCCTTCCTTCTCCATCTCCTTCTTACTCCTTGGAATGTGGGTGAAATGTGTAAGACTATAACACCCCCACCAGGTCACAAGGCCGTGTGTGAGCAGGGAAGAAGGTTGGGTGGGGGTTCAAGGCCTATCCACTCTGGTGTTCCCTTCCTTCTGCAAAACTTCAAAGTTCAAGCCGTTTTTGAGAATCTCATTGATCTGGACCTCACCTATTGGACGTCACAGCCTGGCCAGCAAGCCTCTCAGGGTCCACCTGTCTCCACCTGCAGCAATGCTGGTTCTGGCGCTTTAACTCCTTGTGCATCAAGCTCTTTGCTGACCAAGCCATCTCTGCGGCCCAGGTCCTGGCTTCCTGCAGTCATGTGGCTTGTGCTCTGCTTTGTCTCACTGCTGTGGCTGTGAGGTCTTCCAAGCCCTCCATAGTCTCCCCAGGGACAAACAAAGGTTGAAAATAAATACAATATTTACGAACATCTGTGAGTACACACTGAAAACCAGAGATGCTAAGCAAAGGATCAGCGGCGCACACTCCTGGAAGTGTAAGACTCAGAGTGAAACTACGGCTGCCACGACTGAGTGCAGGGTGAACAGTCCACAGACATTCTTAGGGAGCATGGACAAAAGTGATAGAAACAGAGAGAAGGGGAGAAAGCTGGAGATGTGGTCCGTGGCTTCGACGCAAGAGGAGAGACGAAACACATGCATCTGCTGAGCCTTGAGAATGAGCCAGTGAAGCCTGGCACCAAACACTGAGGTCAGTAATCCACAGGTCAGAGAAATGGCACCAACAAACCCGTTCTGAATTAATCAGGGAAGCGTCCCTCCCACACTGGGAATTGTTAATTTAATGTCAACGTTTTGGATATGTGTGTTTTACTTCTCACAGGCCAAGTATTCCCAGTGATTTCTGCTATAAGAAGTCATTATCTGCCTTTCAGAATAGCAAATGCAAACCCAATGTAACGGCTAACAATTCCTGCAGTCGGGCTAGCCTGGGGCTGTCTGACACGTCCACGCGCTCATCTCTGCGCTGAGCCCAGGCCAGCTCTTCGGCACTTGCTGAGGAGCTTCTGGACTATGCAACGCATCCTCTAGATGCAGCTGCTCTTTAGCCACGATCTGAAGCTGGCAGGAACTGCTGACATTCATTCCACATCCAAGCAGCAGTCCCGGCTCACGGAGATGCCAAGCTGAAAGTTGCTAAGACTGAGACTCACCTACAAAAATTTAAAGCAAATTTCTTTTATTGCAGATTTTATAACGTAACATGGCACCAAGTTACCAGAAGTTCTTCATGTAAAATATACACTTTTAATATAATTCATTCTGTTTCTCATTTTGTTTTTCTCCTACAAAGCCCAGGCTGGCCTCAAACCATGATCTTCCTTCCTCTGCTTCCCAAGTGTTGGGATCACATGGTGTGTGTTGCTCAGTTTGGTTTGCTGTTTCCTCCTGTGCCCTCATCTCTCTTTCCCTTCCCTCTTCCTCTTTCCTTTTTCCTTCTTTTCCAATTCCCCTTTCCTCTTTCTCTCCTTTTCCCTTCTTTTCTTGATTATTTATTCATTGACTTATATAGTGGTAAGGGTTTACTGCAAGTAAGGTAATTACTCTACTGACCGAGGAATCATATTCCCAGCCATCCTACACTACCTTAAAGACAAACAGTTTCAATTCTTTCAACTTTTTGGAGATAACATTTGTATATACTTGGAATAACAGTTGCAGATTGGTGATTCAGATTTTGAGTCTTTTCTAGTTTTCTGAGAGTGTTCTGAAGCTATGATGATCCATACTGAGTTAACAAAGCTGAGCCTGGCTAGAAGGAAGTACAAAGAGGAGGAGGCATCGCCGCATCTGACCACCTTTACATAGCATCCTTCCCATCTCTAGTGCATACACATCCATGTCTACTCAGAAACACACAAGCACCATGGAGCTGTTGACGGAGGGAAGCTTTTCCTATTTGTGCTGTGCTCTGCTAGCTGGTGACCCCATCTGTGTGCATTCTGCCTGCACTGATGGCTCCGTAGATACTGCTGACTCTGGGACATGATGGTGGTTATCAGCAGCTATGTTTTAGTGTGGAGACAATGCCTAGGGAAAGACAGTGCATAAAACAGGCTTCAGTTAGTCTGATAACTAGAGTGAAGGCACAGTGACAATGTCAAGTTTGCTATGCCACACACAGCACTCTCTGACACTTGGTAACACACACATGTGACAGATATCTAAACCCACTTGACCGATGCATAACTGAGTTGCAAGGTCATGAACAACATGGAAGTCACAGAGTCACTTTCTAGAACTGGCCGTGAACATGGGATAGAACTGGCCATGAGCATGGGATAGAACTGGCTACGAGCAAGACATAGAACTGGCCATGAACATGGGATGACTGTCTATCTTCTGAACATGTGTTTATTTGCTACCAATATGAGTATGTCTAACCAAAGGAGAATTGATGCAAAATCTCTCTACTAAGGAAATGGAAAGACGCCACAGTAGCTGAGAATATTTAAGCACCATTTGCATAAGGCTAGTGCTCAGAGACCTCTTTGGGACTGCTTCATAGATGACTGCATCTCGTTGCGTTGACGTGAACTGGAAGTGCGCTGTGGCTGCATTAGGGTGTGTGCTTCCAGGCAGCTCAGGGTCCAGGCGAGAGTGAGGAATTAGTGCTGTATTAAAGCACATGGAGACTATAAGTTTCAAATGCTAATTTTTAGAAAGCCAAAGTTGACCATCTTTGGTTCATACAAATAGATAATACATGCTTGGGGCTTATTTTTTAAGTGTTCCTCAGATGCTGTGGCAAAGGAAGAACATAAGCAGGGAAAGGATGAAACCGTGGGTCCAGATTTTAAATGGCTACATTAGAGAACTTACATACCAAAACACAAATGCTCAGTTAGACAGTGAGTAATTTTTCAAAATACCTATGTAAAAGATGTTGTGTGTAATGTTCATATTAAAGAATACTTGAGCGCGGAATGACCCAAAACCTGAGGACTAGAGTCATTTTCTATGACCCCATGATGGAAGGGGAGAACTGACTCCTGTAGGCTGTCCTCTGACCTTCGCAAATGTGCATGCCTACACACACACACACACACACACACACACACACACATAAATGTGAAAACTTAATAAAACACTAACCATCACTTGATATTTAATTGGGATTCCTGTATTTCATCTGACATCTCCGCATGAGCAGAATCCAGACTGAACCCAGATGAGTGACTGGTGTGATTCCTTCAATTTGTGTTGGTTTGAAACAATTATAAATACAACTGAATTCCGTGTTGGAATTATGTGATAAAGAGTTTACATAGACTTAATAGGCATGCCACAATGTCTGAATACAAATTTTCTTGAAACGAATTACAAGAAATCTCTGCAAAGATATCCGTTCTCTTCAAGGAAGTACCAGTGGAAGCTTGCAAATTCTTGAGTCTCTGGAGTAAGTGTAGTATCAGTAAGTGACTACACTGATACGGTCTGGATCACTCAATCAGTGATCCGACAGAATGAAAGAGGTAATGTTTGAGCAGACATCCACGCTATCTGTGCTAGCATGGAAATCTGATTTTAGAGTACCAGTGTTAAAAACAGGCAACTTCAAAGCTATAATAATCTAAATCATTCAGTGCCCCAGGCCCACCGTCCTGGGCTTTCCAAACATTCCACAGCAGATCCCAAACATCATAAAGACATGCAAGTGACTCCTTGAGCAACATTTTAATTTTTTGCGGACTAATGTTCAACAGAAATGAAACTTGGAAGTCAAAGGTAACACAGAAGTTGTCTAAGATGACACAGACTAAGCTGAATGGAATAGCAATTTGCAATGGAGACATGCCTTTCAGTGTGACTGAGACCATACTCACACAGCTCCCAAAGATGTCAATCATTCCAGTAGGTACTGCATATGTGCTACATATGACACTGTGATAAGCATGCATTTGTATGTTAATGCTCATGGCAGTCCTGTGAGTATCATTACCACCACGCAATATATGAAGAAATGGAAGTTCAGAGAGGTTAAATAACTTGTGCACAGTCACACAGCTTTGCCACACGCACATTCAGGTTTAGATGTGAAACGTCCCCAGACTCCACTGTTTGAACACTTGGTACCCAGCTGACAGTGCTGTTTTGGAAGGTCGTTTGGAGGTGAGGCCTGGCTAAGGAATTAGGTCTGAGTTACCAGTGGCGGTGGGGGTCAGAAGGCCGTAGCTCAGCCCTGATTCCTGTTCACCCCTTTCTGCTTCAGCTCTGGTGAAGTGTGACCAAGCAGCCTATGTCCCCATTGCTGCAGCTGAACATTGCCTCTCACCACACCTTTACCACTGCAGTGGGCCGTACCCCTCATATGTGAACAAAATCCACCACCCAACTCAAACTGCCAAGTATGTGTCATCCTGCTCAGTAAAAAACTTTCAATCCTCTCAAGTCAGGCATCTGCTCCTCACGTCCCTGATGGACATGGCACTTCAGCTTCATGTCAGTGCCCCCTAGACACTGCCAGCACTCAGATGCCACTTCCCCAGCTCCCTCACACTTTAATTCACGTAAACTCCCTTCTGGTCTACCAGCCTCTCCCTCCCACCTCCTGCCTTCCTGTTGGATCCTAACTGGACCACCATGGCCCTCTCAGCCACATCCCGCCTGAACCAGTCTGGGCCACTTTACTTTCTGTTTCCTATGGTCAGATTCATCTGCACCCAGCCATTCTGTTCTTCCTGCCACCTTGCTCACACTTACACTCTTCAGTCCTCACCACCCCTCAAACTCACTGCAGCAGGCTTCTGCTGGCTCTCTCCACCAGAATGCTCGCTGCAGTAAACGCTAACCTCACTGCTGAGTCTAGTGCTCAGCTCTGAGATGAACTCTAGGTTGCCGTCCTGCTCAGAGAACCTTCCTCTGCTGGCTCACACAGTACGTTCACTTGCTTTTCTTCCCTCTCTTGCCTCTTAGCCTCCTTTGGTGACTCCTTATTTATCGGTTTGCTCTCTTCACATAAGAGAGACCAAAGTTCAGGTCCCAGTTTTTAAATCCTTCTTCCCTCTTTTCATTAGTTATCTCCCCTTTGGGGCACCCTGGTTCCAAGCATCTGTTTTCCGGGATTGTTGTCCAAAATTCTTCCTTCTTCATCTCTCTCCAGATTGTCTCTGCTCCACTCCATTTTACCTCCGGGCTTTGTGTTTCCCAAACTGCAGTTCTGAGCTGTCTCTCCTACCAGTCAGTCCTGGTGGAAAACACCTGGCATGCTCACTGGGCAGTGAGGGCAGCTTAAACTAGAACAATTATAGGATTAACTAGAATAATTATAGGATTAACTAGAACAGTTATAGGATTATAGCCAGTATAAGGGATCACGAGGGAGAGTGGGGCCCCCAAAAAGTAAAGGTGGCTACTGCCCACCAACTCTGAAGGCTGAGGAAACAAAAGAGGAAGCAGTTGATAGAGGAAGAAGAGAGAGGGAAAGAGGTGGGTAAGGGAGAGAAGAGAGAGAGAAGAGAGACAGAGACGGACAGCAGTCCACAGGCAGGAGCTGTGACACAAAGCAGATTCATGTGAGCAGTTTCAAGATACAGATGCATGTGAGCAGTTTCAAGATACAGATGCATGTGAGCAGTTTCAAGATACAGATGCATGTGAGCAGTTTCAAGATACAGATGCATGTGAGCAGTTTCAAGATACAGATGCATGTGAGCAGTTTCAAGATACAGATGCATGTGAGCAGTTTCAAGATACAGATACATGTGAGCAGTTTCAAGCTGTTTTCTTCTTTGAGTCTCTCACAGGTGCTCTACACCAGCTGAACACAGACCAGAAAGCCAGAGAACAAGGCAGGACTAGTAGGGCCTGAGCGGCATGAGACGAGGAAAGAGTGGAGGATGGAGACAGGGAGGTTCCAGAGATCAACACGGGAAAGGCCACCACAGAGGAAAGGTCAGAGGACACACTAGGAAAAGTCCAAGTGTTTGAGCTGACTAGCTGCTGAGTTAGCTACTAGCCTTCACCACAGCCCCTTCCTCCTCTTTGCCCTCTTGGAGTCCGGCACAAGTGAGGCCTAGCTCACCTACAAGCGCCTCTGTACCTACCATCCCTGAATGTCTTGTTTATCCTATAAGTATACAAGAGTTTCTGCATGATTCACTGTAAAGAGGTACAAGAGTCTGGAAACTCCAGTACTAACCCTGCAGACTCAGATCTGTGCCTGCAACACTGGGCATATATATGACTTGATGGGTAGAATACTTGGCCAGCATGTGTGGAGCCCTGGTGTCCATCCCTGGCATTGCAAAACCAGGCCTGGAGGTACAAACCTGCAATGTCAGCATTCCAGGAGGCGGGAGGACCATACCTATATGGTCATCCTTTGCTACATAGCAATTCAAAGGCCAGCCTGAGGAGACTGCTCAGTTGGTACAAGCATGAGAATCTGAGTTTGATCTAACAAAACCAGGCATGGTGGCACACTCTTGTAATCTCAACTCTGGGGAACATGGAGACAGGATTTGCTGGCTTTTATGATAATCTGTTCATTACTACTTGTTTATATCAAGTAAATATTTTCATACTCCCATGTATCTGATGACTTCACTATGTTTTAAAAATTACGTTAGATCATCATGGAGTAAAGTTAGAATTTAACAACAATTCCACCCCCAGAAAGCCTACAAACTCATGGAAACTGAACAGTCAACTACTGAACCACTCCTGGGTCAAGGAAGAAATAAAGAAAGAAATTAAAGTCTTCCTTGAATTCAACGAAAATAAAGACACAACATACCCCAACCTATGGGACACTATGAAGGCAGTGCTAAGAGGAAAGTTCATAGCACTTAGTGCCCACATAAAGAAAACAGAGAAAGCTCACATTAGAGACTTAACAGCACACCTGAAAGCTCTAGACAAAAAAAGAAGCAGACTCACCCAGGAGGAGTAGAAGACTGGAAATAATCAAACTGAGGGCTGAAATCAACAAAATAGAGACACAGAAAACAATCCAAAGAATCAATGAAACAAAGAGCTGGTTCCTTGAGAAAATCAACAAGATCGACAAACCCCTATCCAAACTAATCAAAAGGCAGAGAGAGAACACTCAAATTAACAAGATCAGGAATGAAAAGGGGGACATAACAGCAGACACTGAGGAAATTCAGAGAATCATTAGGTCTTACTACAAAAGCCTGTATGCCACAAAATTGGAAAATGTAAAAGAAATGGACAGTTTTTTAGATAAATACCATATACCGAAATTAAATCAAGACCAGGTGAACAATTTAAATAGACCTATAAGTCGTGAGGAAATAGAAGCTGTCATCAAAAACCTCCCAACCAA
>PVIU01017814.1:0-40804 GCA_004026605.1 Ondatra zibethicus
AAAAAAATCATATTGCTAATAAATAATTTAGATATTACTACCTAGTGATCCCATGAGATAAGACAGGAACAATTACCAAAATTGATTTTACTAAGACTACTAAGTAAAAATATGAAAAAAATCTGTTACTGTATAACAGTAACCAGTTCTAAAAGATAACGGGAAGGGGGCTAGAGAGATGGCTCAGCAGTTAAGAAGACTGACTGCTATTTCAGAGGACCAGAGTGTGATTCCCAGTGCCCACATCATGGCTCACAGTATCTGTTAACTCACAGTGTGGATCACAAACATATATGCAGACAAAAATCCAATACACATAAAGTTTTTCAAGTACTTTTTTAAAAGGATAATCGGTGGGAAAAAGCACTCATAGTAACATCATAACTGTAATAAAATTGTCTTCTGCTAAAAAAACAACCCATACATTCTTTTTTTCTGTGTAGCTCAGACTGGTATCAAAAGTGTGGCTCTTTTCTTGCCTCCCCTCACCCAAGCTCTGGGCTGACAAGTGAGAGCCACCACATAGAGCAAGAAAAGGCTTAATATATATTAATGTGACAGAGGGAGGAGAAAGAGGGACAGAAAGAGGGAAGGATGGGGGATGTATAGAGGTGATAGAGAAGTGAAGAGACAGCGAGAGAGGAAAAGAGAGAGGAAAGAAGGCAGAGAAGGCAGAAGGGAATAGAGAGAAGGGACACGGAGAGAAGCGACACGGAGAGAAGAGAAATACATCACAAATCTTATGGCAGAATGGTACAATTACAAAATGGAAAGTTAGGCCAGGTATAGTGGTGCAAACCTTTAATCCCTGCACTTGGGAGGCAGAGGCAGGTGGATTTCTGTGAGTTCAAGGCCAGCCTGCTCTATATAGTGAGGTCTAGGACAGCCAGGGTTATATATCGTGAGACCCTGCCTAGAAAAAAAGGAAACATGACATGTTCCTGATCAGACCTATCATTTTCTTTCAGGCTGCTGAGAAGCCAACCCAGATCCCCTCTGCCACTGATCCGCAGCTCCAGACATATAATCTTTCTTTCCTTTGAGGGAATGACTCAACTGGTTTACTCATGCTGACCTATTCTGTACCCCAGTAAAGCTGTGCACTAGCAATCTCCCTGTCTCAGTCTCCCAGGAAGCCAAGGTTATAGGCCTACACCACGAGACTTGGCTTCCTGATTAGAAATGATCTCAAAATAAGCTGTTTTCGACAAATTTCTTTAAAAAGTAAATTGCCTTTATGAGAAACAAACTTTCTGGGTGGACTTTACAGAGTAATGACAAAGGTGACATGGAAGGGACAGGGTAGGCAAACACTAATCTAAAACCTCATGAGAAGAGGCAGAACATAAGAAAAGTTGAATGTCTTGCACTCTCAGATCTGAAAATATATTATCATAATATAATTAAAATCATCTATAATGAGACAAAGAACCTGTAAATGGAGACTGTGCTTTAGTTTCCTTGTCACCCAGAACCGGAAAATCACACAAAACAATATTAATTATAACACTGGTTGGCCAACAGTTCAGGTGTATTCCTAGCTAGCTCTTACATCTTTTTTTATTGATTTTTATTGAGCTCTATATTTTTCTCTGCTCCCCTCCCTAGCTCTCCCCTCCCCTTCAACCCTCCCCCATGCTTCCAATTTACTCAGGAGATATTGTCTTTTTCTACTTTCCATGTAGATTAGGTCTATGTACATCTTAAATCAACAAATTTCTATTATTTTATATTTTACCATGAGACTCGCATTTGTTATCTCTTGCTTTTTGGGCAGCTACATGGTGACTGCATGACTTTGCCTTCTTTCTTCCAGCATTCAGTTTAGTTTTCCCACCTAACTATATTCTACCCTGCCATAAGCCAAAACAGCTTCTTTGTTAACCAATGGTAATTAAACATATTCATAACATGCAGAGGGGAATCCCACATCAAGAACCTATAGGAATCTGTGAGTCAATCAAACTTTCTCATGAAATCCATATGTTAGTGTAAGTACAGATGTTAGTTCTTTGGATCAAACAGGACATGAGGCCTCGCTGCCTGGTGCTGAGCTGGCAAGGCACACTTGGAGATCCCTGTGTCTCATGAATGAGCTCTGCTGGTGGTGTTGCACCTGCTAGTTGGGGCAGAAATAGTCTCTTATCCTTCTACGAACCTTGTCATTTTTATGACTATCAGGATATCTGATTTTTTTTCTCCACACATGGCTCCTGATGTTACTTTCTGTAGCCAATTGGGGAAAAGAGTTCCTGGATTTTTCCATATCTTAAGTTTACTTCTGCTGTAGCTAACACATTTGGTTCCGAGCTTATTTGCAGTTCTACACCTGCTGATAGCTTTATTTAGTATTCACTAAAAGCTATAAGTAAAAGTAAAATGACATAAAAAGTAAAATTATTTAAGCTATATTTAATTATTTAAGCTATATTTAAGTTTTAATATAGAGTAAACATTCGTGATGTGTTTCTTTCCTCTTATCCAAAAATATTGATTCCAATTTAGAAAAAAAATTTCAAGGAATCCATTCATAGAACATTCCCAGTAAAGGTCATAGGCAAAGTAAGTGCAAGTCATCTTAACAGAGCTAGTAGGAAAGCAGAGGTAAAATTTAGGCATGCCAGCCACACCCATCTCAGAACTGAATGTATTGCAAATGCCCACATCAAACAACAAATTTGGGAATTTCGGTTAGTGGTATTTAGTTTCCTGCTTTGTTAATGTCAATGTGGGTGATTTTAAATGTAATTTTCTGTAGAAATACTACGTCATTATTTTGTTTTAAGAAAACACACTTATACTAAAGAAGAAAATTGATTTAGAAACATCATTTTGCCAAGTTTCCCATTATAACTTGCATCTTTGTGCAAAGAGTGCGTTTTCTTTTAAAATGTTTTCATATCAAAAAATAAATGATCATTTTATTAATTTTATATAAAACAAAGAAATGTACTTTTAATTTAATTACTCCATCTGAAATGATAGTTGAGTATATTCTTACTGGGATAATTAGTAGCCAGAGCACACCATAATAAGCTATTGTTCTATTTCCATGAATTTCTCCCTTCTGCATTTTTCTCTGAAAGTGTTAATGGAGTCCAGGGCTGACACAATATTATTCAACAGGCTGATGCATTTTAGTATCACAATGCTGGTTGTTAAAACTTTTCTAAATTGAGTTGACAATTTCAAATTAAGTATCATTTTGTGTTTTCCTTTCTCCATATCTTTCTAATGACACTGTCATATAATATGATGGCTTTATGAGTGGTTTTGCTAACCCATTCATCAGAGTAATCAATGGGGATGGAAGCCATATGGGTTGTAGCCCATTTGTATTGGAGAGGACAGATGGCATTATTGATAAATGGATATATTCCAAATATTTATTGTATAATTGTATCACAGGGACTCTGACTTCTGAATTTTAATTTTAATATGAACTTCCAGGAACTGGCAAATTAGGTAGTGTATTCAGTTGCCATGTATTCATTTAATCATGTTAATTTGTGAGAGATGCAGCGCTAATCACTTTCAGCTAATGTTTTATTTTACATGATGGGCACTCCCCTTTCATAGGCATTGCATTTACTTATCTGATTTCCTGCCAAGCTATTCTTCTAGTCTTCAGGGCTTGAACGCTAAAACAGTATTTGGAGTAGGCAGCATGTTGAGGATAGAATCACAGAAGAGAAAGAAGTGAAGATTTCCTGACACTTCTCCCCATTATCACTTCCTGTGGGAGACAGAAGGGGGAGGGGGGGAGCCGAACAGACTCTTGACATTTTCCTGTTGCTTCACTTTCTATGCTCAGTAGATCTCCCAAAATTATGTTCCAATATAATTGTGGACTTAAGGACATAATGATACGGTTCAGGTTCTAATTGCATTTCATTTTCTCAAGTTGAAATGAAGTCTTCTGAGGAAGGGTTACTGCTGGCGTAGTATTCTCAATACGATGGCCTCCCAAATGTTTGGCAACATTCCAAAACTATGTTCACACTACAAGAAATCAGCAGCATCCATAGAAGACTTAAATAAATATATTTTATGGTGTTTAAATGCTTATCTAGAGAAGTTTCATTTAATTGAGGCCCAAATCTTTTGGGATAAAATTTTAAAATGTACTGAATATCTTCATGTCTCCCATAGACACCCTGCACCTCTGAAGTGCTCTTAAAATATCAAAGAAGAAAATTTGATGTTATTCATATCTTATCAAATTCCTAAGAGATGCTTTTAATACCTTTCTTTAGTTTATCTTCAAAATGTTGGGATGGTACGAAATTCCTGAGGCACAAGTTAACTGTTAAGTGAAGTAACGTATTTGAAAGCTTGTGTTGTCTTATTTTTAGGAATTTATGGTTCTTTGGGATGAGAAAGAGGTAAGCCATATACAAAACTAGAAATAAAATGAAACAAATGAAACAAAACCCTCAAGGGACAAAAACTTGAAGCAGGAAATAATGACAAGAACGGAGCGTTTTCTGTGAATGTAACCAAGCTGCTCAACTTCAGGGACCTCTTTCTGCCACATAATTGGAATGATATTGCAAAATTCAACCAGAAAATAATTCTCAAACCTTTCTTAATTTTTGGAGATCATATGCAAGTCGTTAGTCAAACCAGTGAACAAAGAAACATTGACATCCTAAAGCAACACATACGCCCAAGTCGGAGAAGCAGGGGTGCCTGTCAGAGGCCGAGCATCCGGTACAGGAAAGATTGATATTTGCCAAGTGTGCAGCTATGTTTTCAAGCTTTGGAGATTGCCAAACAATGAAAGAGAAAATAAATAAAAACTTCAGTGCACAATATTGCTATACCTTGTCAAAGAAATGTTAATTAAAATCAAGCTTTCTTTTTAAAAACAGTGTTAGATTTCCAGGCAAAAGACTGCCCAAGAAGATGGCAATTAGTACAAATGTAGGATTTTCAAGGTACCAAGTGGAAGCTGGCATGAAAACAGAGGGCTGTCATGTTACCAAAATGCTATTCCCCAGATCTCAGTGTCTGTGATCTCCTACTGATTACTTAATATAATCAATTACATTTCAAAAGGAAAGCTAAGTTTTGAAAAAATATTGACACGAGCCATGTAGAGCTCACTCATAAATGCAAGAGCTGAAACACACAGGTTTCTGTTTACTTCCTAGGCATTATCAGGTTTATGACATTTATTTGATAGCTATGTATTGTTTTGAATGTGCAGTGACTTGAGTTATTAAAACACAGTTCACTTATGATCCACACGAAGAACAAGCACTGCATTCGAATGAGGGAGCAGCACAGCCTTTCATTCTAAAGCAGTAGATTTCATTTCCCCAGGGTCAGGATTAAATTGAGGTTTTGTATTCATCTCAAGTAATTGTAATGAGAATATTTAACATGGGTCAAATGGCGAATAGTGGCACCCTGGAAAGGCTTAGAAATGATTTGCTATTTTATACATCGTTCCACATTGGGATTGGAAAAGATCAACTTGCCTGATTTAAGGATGCTATATTGTTCTAGTTGTGATTCTAATGAAATCTTTGGCAAAAGAGAACATCAAGTGAAAAAATGAGTTTTAAAAAATAAGACATTTGAATCAAATTAATTATACATTTGAAATGCACAAGATTGTCTTAACAGATTTTATCTAGAGAAAATTAGAGATATGTGTATTTTAAAAAGGAAAAAAAATTTAACGTTTCCTTTTTATCACCGTAGTGGAAAGAGGAGGGATTATACATATTTTTTCATTAGACGCAGGGAAGAATTGTTTAGCAGGGCTGTGTCTGTACAAGAGATTTTTCTAGATTCCTTTTTCCCCTGAAGCAGTTTTTTTTATTTGAGAACCATAAGTGATTTTTTCCATTTTCTCACCAAAGTGCTTCAGTATATTGTCTCCAGTCTCCCTCTCAGGACACTGACTCTGTTACAGCCAAGAGAAGATAAATCATTTCTTTGTGTTGGTTGTTAGCATGTCTCTCTCTTGTGTTTATAATAAGAATCACAACAGCCCCAAAAACAACAACAATAATATAATAATAATTTGTAGGAACTTGTGTATTAAATCTGACCTGCTGCTGAGTGACCAGAAACTCACAACCCACTTAAATTTGTTTCAAACTGTATGACATCACCTATCCGAAAGATTCTGTAAAAAATTTTAAAAAAGAGTCAATAAATGTCTTTGTGTTCTAAATGATATTCAGGAGGTATTTTATAGCTAAAACTTACCCAGCGACTGCTTGGGGCTAGGTTACAGTGCCTCAGTAGAATATAAGTTGGCTCAATATAACAGGCTAAAATAATACATTTTCTAATAGGTTTCTGCCCTAAGTGGAAATATATTTATTTTGAACATATTCTAGCAAGAAAGGTTGGTTAGAATGTTCCAATAAATTCTGCAATTGCTTTTAAAAAGATGGAAGAGTTTCTTGCCCCGAGAACTACAAAGGAAGGGAAACCTTCTCTTGAGTAGATTCCCAGTAGCTATAAGGGACTTCGGTTGGGCCACTTCATTCCTTGTTCTTCCTAGCACTGTGGGGGAATGTAGCAGCCACTATTTCTTGTTTATATTCGATGAGGACTTTTCTCCTGTGCTTCAAAACAGGCACTGCATGTAAATAGCCGAGGCAGTCCCCATCAGTACGTGGAACAAGAGTGCCTCGCAATTGTGCTGCAATTTAAGTTTTTCTGAGAGTCTTCAACAATTCAGTAAGTCAATGAACTCATAAAAGGTGCATCATCAACAAAAAGAGGAAGTTCTCATTTACATGAGATATAGAATGTCATGTGACACAATCTAAGTCAAACATACCTAAAAATTTCTAGGGATTTTAGAAGAATATAGTAAAATGAAGTCATGAAAATGGGCTTATATCCTAGACTTCTTAAACTATTTTAGACTTATGCATTAAATAAATGTGTATTTACCCTGTCTCAAAAAACATAAATAAACAAATAAATGTGTATTTGTGATGAGTACCTTCTAATATGAAAAAAATTAACAACAACAACAACAAAAACACCACACTACAACTAAAGAAAAGTTAACATGGCAGGATGTAACATATATATTTTAAATTTAGCACTCCTGAACAGCATCTTGATTTGAGGATAGGAAGTTAAATTCATAGTCGGAGTCCCAATTTTGAAATCATTGTTAATGTGCCAAGTGAGAATTGTACAAGACCTTTATCTAGAAGATTTAAAAACTTTTCTTAGAATATATAAGAACATAAATACATGTCATGAACAACTCTTTTGAAAGACAAATTATAAGATGGCAATTAATGTATAACTTAACAATTTGGTATAATTTTAAGATATCAGTCAAAATTCTAATGAGATTATTTTAGGAACATGAATTTATTTTCAAAACTGACAGCGTTCAAGACCAGCAATGTAGCTTAGTGGTAGAGTGCCGGCTTAGCATGTGCAAAGCTTTAACTGAATCCTAGGACCACTACAAACAACCAGAAGCATAAGTTAATAAATGGTACAATGGTTCAGAAAGGCAAAATATAGTTTTTAAATACTGAAGGAAGGAATAGGTCATATTCAACATGGAATATATTGTACACTCAAATAATAAAATTGTCGCAGAACTATTACAGCCAGAATCCTATGCATAAATCAGTAGAATGGGACAGGTAAATATTAAAATTACATCTTGCATTTCTATGAACCAAACATGACAAAGAGAAGATGCCAATAACATAGACAGAGTGGACTACTCACTGAAAGATATATGAAATTTAGATAGCACCTAAGAAATAGTGGTAGAAGGGAAGGGGACTAGTGGACTAAATTTTGAATGATTTATTACAAATAAGCAGCCAAACAATAATAACAATAAAACCATGACTGGACAATAGACAAGAACTAGTCAAAATGAGAGATGTCTAAAAGGAGAAAATTCCTCAACCGCTTGAAGATAATGTTAGTTTTCTTCTTCCAATGAAAGGAGAGAAGAAGGAAAAGGGAGGAAAGAGAGAAAAAGAGGGGGAAGGAAGGGACAGAGGGAGGGAGGGCTGAAAGGAACAGGAGGAATGGATGGATGAAAAGTCCCAGCGATTTTCTTCTATCTCTGGCATAGATTCTTCATTTTGCGGTGAAGATTATCTCTTTTTTTTGGAGACTGTGACTTCTGAGAGAAGACCAGCTCTTCTACTTTCCAGTTTTTCATGAGGAGCTCCACTTTTATTTTGTAATAAACATTTTGCATTGTGTGACTGTGCTGGAGTCTATAACAGCAGCGCTGATGTCACAATGCTGGGGTACCCCTTTCCAGAGTTCTGCACCTGCCTTGAGAGGTGTATGTGTTTTCCTCTTCTCCATTCTTGTTTTCCTGATCATTTCTCTTTCTTCACCCCAACCAATTTGATTATGCAACCAGCACCCTATTCCTTTCTATCATATGAGTCTGGTATCTTGTCATCTATAATTTACACAGAAAATAGAACAATGAAGTGGAAAGAATTGGTGTAGAAGTGGAGAAATTTGGCTTGTACTCCTTACTGTTTTTCTCTCACTAAGAAAGGAAAATGAATGGCAGTCAAATCAACTGCATCTTCAGAACTTTCTTAAGAATTAACCAAATATCTTTTATACCTGACAGCCTTTGGTTATTTCATTTATTTAGTTTTCCAACCAAGTGCTATTCATTGAATTCTCATTTATTTTGTGAAGCTGTTCAATGTACTTATTTAATATAAAGAAATTATTACGAGGTCCTTTCCCTCCATGATACAGGATGCACCAATTTCTTATGAAATGGAAGAACGGTTATTCTAAAAATGAGACATTTAATCTTCATATTCAGTTGAGTTTCCTAGGCAGAAACCTTTAAAGGCAAAGCGTTCAAAAATGCTGACACATCATTTAGTTAGGAAAGAGACAAAGTATGCTTAAAATTATTTCTGCACTTAAGAATACTCTCAGGGCCTGTGAGAACGCTTGTTACACACAAATGCATACCTGAGTTTAGATCCTGGGAACCCTAAGTCACATGTGCACCCTATGGGGACAGAGACAGAATTGTTGGAGGTTTTGATGGGCATCAGCCTCGTGCCAAGTTCTGTGACAAACGCTGACTCAAAGAAATAAGGCAGAGAGTGAAGAACTGGGCACGTCTTCCTCTGGCCTTCAGGAATGCACAAAGGCATACAGGCACACAGGTATGTACCCACCTACATGTGACTACATCACACATACAAGCATGCATAATCGGTACACACACAATCATAAACTAAGTAGAGTGTTCCTCTTCTATTTGTATAGTCACACCCTAGTTGTTGATTGACTGTGAGGTGTCACCTACATTCAGCTACAAAGTTTCCTGGTGCTGTTGTCAGCTTGGCACAGGCTAGGATTATTTGAAAAGAGGATGCTCAATTGAGAAAATGCCCCCATCATATTGCATGCTGGCAACTTTAAGGCATTTTCCTGCCTAATGATGGATGTGAGAGGCCCTAGCTTATTGAGCCAGGAGCCATCACTGGGCAGGTGGTTGCGTAAGAAAGCAAACTGAGCAAGCCACAGGAGCAAGTCTGTAAACAGCATTCCTTTCAGGCCCCTGCTTCAAGATCCTGCATTGCATTCCTGTCCTGAATTCCCTGGACAATGGACTGTTAGCTATAAAATGAGAAAAAGTAACAGAAACCTTAAAGTTCCAGCCTCTAAGATTTCCTCTCTCAGGGTTCAAAACAGTGAACAAAATGAATTAATTGCCTTTTTTTTTTTGCTCATAGTGTTTATCACAGCAGTAGAAACCCAACTAGGACACAAAGCGTGCCTTTCCATCAGCGTGGCTTTCTCCAATGATGAGTTCTCAGGTAAAGCTGTCTGAGCCTATTATACACCTTTGTTTCTTTTAGAAAGAGCTCAACACACTTCTATTGGTTCGTGCAATGAAGTTGGTTTCCAGAGAGAATAGCCACTCAGCTTTCAGAGATGAATAGTGCTATCATGCTCTTCATGCAAAGGGTAGAATAAATGAGTAATTTCGTATGCAAGTTTCTTGATTTACTTACAACTTTCTGCTAAGACTTTGAAGCAAAGGATTTCACCAATTACATTTGTTGTGTGTGTGTGTGTACATTTTTCAGAAAACATATGTTAGTAGGGCTATTAAGCAATTAGTTTCATGCATATAGATAGTTCATTTTGCACCAAACCATATGATGTGATTGGAATTTATAGAAAACCATCTTTCTTGCCAGAAATGAAGCAAGTTAATTCTCTAGTTTGGAGAAATATGGCTGCAATCTGTAGCCTTAAAAATTAGGAGCCTAGAATTCATGTTCAATAGCTTAGAAAAGTGCATAATATAAAAAAGTTCTGTGTTGTGAAATTCAAAGCATAGTACCTGGTTCATATTACATGATCACTAAATATTTGTTAGCTTGCAATAAACGATGCCAACCGATATTGTATGTAAACCATACATATATGAGGTCTCTGCCCTCGTCAGCTTTGGCCAGAAGATTGTTTAGTAGTCTATGCAAAAGGGAAACATTCCGAGACAGAGTTGGCAATGTCCATGGGATCAAAGCAAGCCAGCTTCTCAGGAGAAGTCCAGCTGTTTCTAGAAATTTAGTAACTGTTCTTGTATGGAGGCAGCAAGGCTGAAATGAGAGGAAAACCGGAAGCCACCTCAGATCTTCACCTTCTTCTTCCTACGTCAGAATAGCATGCGGATATCTCCCACAGGAACACCCACAAGTAGTTCAGAAGAAACAGCTTCTATGAGGGTAAGGGACCCCCACTAACAGGATGGCCTCCTTGTTTGAAACATTGGGAGAAGTATCCTAAAATAGCTAGAAATCCTAAAGCAAGATTTCCATGTCTTCAGATATGAAAACATGACTTGCTGACATCTTCTCAAGCACTCTACAAACGAACTGACCATCTTTCTTCAGTTTTGGGGCAGTCAGACCCCCAGCCATAGTCTAATATCTTTACTTTGGGGAAAGAAAGGGTACACTGAAAGTTCATGTAACATACACTACAAGATGTAAAATTCTACATAACTGACCTTTTGTAAATATTAAGTAAAACCAGTAAATCAAATGGTAAGGTTAGCATATTTTAGCACAGCCCCACATGAAAACAAATACTGATATTATTTATGAAAGTCCCCTCCACCCCACTCTGCATCACTGCTATCATTTTCACCCCGGATTTCTCTGTTCAGCACTTAGCTCCAATATTTAAAATGATCCATTGCACACTAGACAGAAATGTCCATCTATAATCAGAATCTGTGCCCGCATTTTACTGCATTTAAGATGGCAGACTCTGTTGTGAATTACAGCCAGGTCATTCCTTAGATTTTAGAGACCTCTGATCACAGAAATAAGAAGACGGTGGTTGTTTGGGCTTTTGAAGTGAAAATTCTACCCAGGTCAACCTGTCCCACTTACAAGGCTCTAGGTTTGTAGTATAATTAGGGTGCTGGTGCAGGGGGGCATCCAAATTTGAGTACAGAGACAATGGAGAAGTCATTCAAGAATTCCAGAGAGATGTTTCATTTAAAGAGGGGGCATCTGCTTGAATATACACATTCAAGCAAATCCCAATTTGCCTGAATGTAGCTTCCTGGAACTACTTTGCTTGTTATGTAGTTGGACTGAACTCAAAAGTCAATTGGTGGATGGTGGGAGGGAGGGGCAATTTTCTTCAGGGAGGCTTCCCCTGATAGGCTGCCCATGTTCCAGCAGATGGCCTAACAGCCATGCACACTCTGGTAGCACTAAGTGAGTTTCAGAAAGAACACATGAAGGTGGAAAGGAAAAGTGGTGGGAATATGGAAAGAATTGGAGGGGAGGGGAAGGGGACAGACTTGATCCAAACCCCTTATGTGAAACTCCCAACGGTTAAAAAAAATGATAAAATTGGACCTTCTTTCCTTTTATTAGTTCAAAGTTTTGTGCAATGTGTTTTGATCCAAATTATTTACTTAGGTTTTAAAAATCTTTTAAATAATTTGCATATGTGCATGCATGCATGCACATGTGCACAAAGACACACACACACATTCAGGAAGGAACATAGGTGCCCTTAGGGAAGCCAGAGGCATTGGGATCTCCTGTGGTTGTAGTTGTAGGTGGTTGTGAGCCACTGTCCAATGTGACTATTGGGAGCTGAATTCAGACACATTAGAAGAACAGCCAGTGCTTTTCACCACTGAGGTATCTATCCAGCTCCCTACCTCAAATAATTTAAACATGCTACAAATTCAAATGCCTCCATGTCAATGCTATATTTATCATAAGTATCTTAATTGGTGATATAAAAAAATATATAACAGCACCAAGACTTCGGCAAACCTCCTTTTAGTCTGTGGTCAAGTACGTTGAGAGTAAGGCATCATTGAATTTCAGAATCTATCTATGCATCAGGGTTCAGCTATTCAAAATTTGGGAGGCTTATGCTAATATTGCTCTCTCAAACCCTTGTCTTCATACCTTGTCTTCCAGAATCTCTCAGCTGCTCTACCCACTTCTTCTCAAAGCACCAGGAAGTGGGCAGAAGGCAGAGAGAGTTTTAGCGAATAGTTTGCTGGGTTTAATCTTCGACAAGGAAGACCTTTTCTCTTGCTTTTGCTTGTTCTCACTTTAGAATAAGGGATAAATTTTTCTGTCAGTCTCAGGGTTCCCTGTGCCTTTATATCCCTTTATTATTAAGCTTACAACCTCTAGCAAGGGTTCTCTTATCATTGAAATAAATGATTAATAGTGACTCAAAAATAGCAAATTGCCAACACTTAAGATATTTAAAAGAAGATAAGTTGATTAGGTGTGGCAACATCTGTCACTTGTGATCATTTTTATTCTGTGATCTATTTAACAAGGTGAAATATTCTAGTGAGTATTTGGAGAACCATGTTTACTCCTTTGCCTTAAATAGCAAGCTCGCACTTAGACACCAGCTTTTCTTTTGCCAGCGACTCTCATTACATGATTGAACAACCTACTCTACTAACTGAGGAATACTCTTTTTTATCAAGACTCATAATTCTTTCCTGACCTCATCATCCCAAATGTTACTGTTACCTGCTGCAGCACCTACCTGTGACCTGTCAGACATCCCACACTTGGGGGTGGGTCTCCTGCCTTCTCCTGAGCCCCAAAATTACCAAATTACCTAGGGAGCTGAAGTTTCTGCAGGACAAGACCAGCTGCTCCAAGAAGATTCCGCTAAGGGCCACACACAATGCCCAGAAACGTGGCTCTGAGAAGCTGACCTGCTCAATGTTAACCAGTCAATCAGAGCAAGTTCTCGAAAGCTAGCCATTAACCCTTAAGTGCCTGTTCCATGGGAATTCTTGATCAGAAAACAACACACCCCAGGCATTTTTACCAACTGGTAGGATACTTTTAAAGTATCTTAAGCAATATGTGGAGGCTTACTCATAAATCCCAGCTGGCTTCCAGATCTGCTTATAAGCCACTTTAAGAATCCAGATCCACACATCCCAGGCAGCTATATGGTTAGGTTACAAAGAAGCACCCTACCCTGTTCCTTGCCCCCGTTCTTGAATATGACCTCCACTGGATATGTGCTGCATGCCTTCAACTCTGTTGTTAGCAGTTTACCTAAACACTTGATTTTATCCTTCAAAACATCATTTTCCTCTTATGTGAAATGATTATATTGTAGTGGTTCAAGACAGCTGTGTGGCTGGTTGAAGTGCAGTAGAGGAAGTGGACGCCAGGATACAATGTGTGGTACACAGTTAGTTACTTCTGGATTTAGACAATTTCAACAGAATATGAAAAAAATGGATTTTGTAATCCTGTAAGTAATAATGCAGCCAACTGGTCATATCTGATTCTACAAAATGCACAGCCTGCACTATATCTAAAGGAAAAAATCACAACCAAAAATTAGTCCATTGTTAGGTATAGTGTGTTTTTGTTGTTCTCTATTTTCTTTTTCTTTATACACAACAGGGTTATTGTGTGCTCTGATGAGTTGAAGAGACCTGGGTTTCCAGGGGCCAGTGTCAGCTAGTGGCTTCTGGGCTTTTATTTTTAATGAGAAAGGGGTTTTCTCTCTTTCTCTGGAAAGGAGGAGCTGCTCTATCAAGCTTTGGGTCTCCTTGTGCTCATCCAGTATCTTTTCCTTTGACTTTGGCACAAAACCGGAGAAGAGAGCACATCTTAAAAAGAGCCAGCGTTAGAAAACCGCAGGCTCTTTTGTTTCTGGGCAACATGAATAAGAGGACTCTCATAACAATACGGAACTTCGGGAGGAAATAAAAATGAATCCTAGAGGGCAGCATTAAAGGTATATAGGGAAGCACTGTTGAGAAGGAAATGAGTCTTTTTAAACAAGGTTCTCTTGTCCTTCTCTTTGATTGGCATCAGAGTCTTCACCCGAACCTTGTCATAGCAGATGCTCTGAGCAAAAGTCAATTATAGACTCTTGATAAGGACTCCACATCAAAACAGGAGCAGTGCAGCACAGCAGTTTCTGAGAGCTTCTATGAACCGTTTCTATGTGCTTCCTTCTCCCCTTGGGGAGCTCATCGTGTTCCCAACTTGTTTCCCTGTGATCTCTCATCCCCCTTTGACGGTCCCAGGCAAGTAGGTGCCACAGCCTGTATGTTGGCTTAGTGTTGACTAATTAGTCAGCTCTCCCAGACATCTTCTCCATCATTTATGGGGTGACATAAATTCTGTAGGTGCATTTAATGACTCCTTGGCTAATTCTCTCTCTGTGATTTCTAAAGTCAGACTGTTAACGTAGTGTTTTAACCCTGATATTTCTTCACCCATTAAAGACAGAACAAAAGCGATGCCAGCATCCTGTTGAATATACTTCCTATTCTTTTCCCCTACAATTAAATTTCTTTCTGGGAAAGGAGAATTTCCATGGCTATTTAGATGAATATGCGAAAGGACAAATGAAATGATAGAAAATACAGGGGGAGAGGGAGAGGACCAATAGAGTACATGTAATATGAAAGTAGATGGGACAGGATGCTGAGAGTGGAAAGGAAGGGTACAAACAGGGACTGAGGGCAGAGAGAAGAGGGAGAAAGTGCTGGGGGATCAACCTAAAGTATGTATGAAAATACCATAATGGAACATCACTTTGTATGACAACGCTGGAAAACAAGAAGCATAAAGTTGAATTAATATACAAGAACCTGTTAAATGAGTATTAGTTAACACATAAAATATTATAGATTCATCTTTAATTTGTATGAATGAATGTTATTTTCTTTATTAAGTAAAAAAAAAAGTCCTGTTTTTTTATTCCAAAAGTTGGCATAACTCAGAAAAGCCACCTGAAGTGAAGGTTCAATGTTTTTTTATCTTGTTTTATTTTATTTTATTTTAGCTATGTCAAATTAGAGGCTCTGGTGAAAGTCAAATATAATGGACTATGTAGCCCAGACTGGCCTTAGCCTTTCAGTGCTCCTCCTGCCTTCACCTCCTGAGTACTAAGATAACAGGTTTCCACCACCCTAAATATCTTGCTCAGTCCTGATTATGTTTTATTTAGTTATATCGTTTGTGTATGTGGGTTTATGACTGCCTTGTGGTGCATGAGTGGAGGTCAAAGGGCAATCTGGAGTAGTCAATCCTCTCCCTCTATCATGTAGGTCCTGGGGTTTGAATTCCAATCATCAGCCTCAGCAGCAAGCATCTTTAATCACTAAATCATAGAATGGACATGTCCAAGGACATAAAAGCCAACAATACAATGGGCTACTAATTTGTATCGCTCTAAGTTAGGCAATTTATCTCCCAGAAGCAAATAGATGTAAGAAAGATGGGGGAAATGGAAGCATAAAAATAATCTGTGGCTCCAGTTACAGAATAGAAATTCTGAAAATCAACACAACTGACAAGGATGAGAATGCTGAACTAATGACAATACTGAAATATTGAATGATGAAATACAGACGATGCTTATGTTTTTGTCCAGTCCTTCATCTTTATGATCCCTTGGCTCTTTGGTACCTAGTACTTTGAGTGTTCAAATTTTCGTGTGAAAATTGTCATTTGTTTGAAAGCAGCCATGACATGAAACTTTCACCCCTGTCTTCAGCTCGACCTTCTAGGAATGGGTATTGCTGCTTTGTTTTTCTATTTACTGAAGAACAACAGCCCTGTGTCTCACGTCTGCAGGTTAAGCTGCTGCACGACTCACCTGAAGTCATCATGCACAGTTAATTACACAGTGATCTAGGCTATGGCTCAGGGGGAATTGAAAACCTTTCTCTGCTCTTCCTCTTTGGAAACATCTATGGCTCAGAACACTGTCCTTCAGTTCTGTCAGCACCCAGATGTTGCCTCTGCCTTGGACCTGATCTGTCAATGGAACTGAGTTTTGATGAGCATATCTTCAACCCTGGTGGCCAGGCTACTTTCATTGACTTTGCGGTTATTCTTCTCTTCTTGTCATTTTCTTGATTTTCAGGAAAGAAGACAATAGCCTGGGAGCTCTTATTCACAAAGATGGGCATAATGTCAGAAGTTTTACATACCTGTAGAAAACCAGAGAGCACACTTTTCCTACCATTTGTTATGTGACTTTTCCCACCACATTGGAGTTATGCTTCCAGTCAGCTTGCCTGAACACCTTTCTTCATTTTAATTCAATTATCTTCTTCCTATTCAAGTGCTAGTTTTACTGAAAGGCGGGATTCACTCGAAGCTTTAATATTGCATATTTGCAGTAGAAAATCATTAGGAAAACCCTTACAGACAGAGGATCTCTGCAGGAAACAGCTTTGGGAGAGCAAATGTTCAGACATGTGACTGAACAGTGAAGTGCTAGCATCTTAACAAGACCTGCCACCCTGTGAGCACTCAAAGGCATATCAGTCCCAGATTACTATTGACTCCCAACGGTACCTGCCAGTGACTACACTGGAAGACTTGATACTGTTTTTTAAAGGCATGATCTAAATGATATACATTATGGTACCCAGTTACAGCTCAGTGTACACTCAGCCCCTGTTTTAGAGATACTGTAAAGCTTTTTTTCCTCTCGTTACATTGAACTATAGGTCAAATAACTATAGGTAAAATAATGACCTTATATATGGGTGAGCATTTTGTAGGTCAGTTTCCTAATGTAATGACACTTTTGACTTTGGGATTTGAATTTTAATGAAGAATTTAACCTCTACTTGGGGTTTATCTCAACATTTATTTCTGCTTTAGGATTTAAGGCTCCTATTACTTATCTGAGGATTTTGAAGTTTGGTTAGAAACCGAGAACATTCAGAATAGACCTCCCAACTCTCCCTGTAACGGTACTTCTACGAGTCTTCTTTTCCTTTTTCTCAGACCTTTAGAGTAGTTTACCTGGAGTGCTGCTAATGTCGCTCTTCCAAATATGTCCTGTCCATCTGACATGGCTGAAGGAATCCATTGCAAAACCTAAACCTACAGACGCAACAAGTATTGAGCATCAGTTTGAAAAGTAATATGCTGAGTTTTAAGAATAAGCAGATAAATTTAGCAATTGTTCTGTTTATTTTGGGTGCAGTCTGATTTGTAGGCAACCCCATGAATTGGTTCTGTAGGATGTATTCACTTCTGCAAATAAATTAGGGCCCCTTAATGTATCCCGGATACCCAGTCTAGGCGAATACATGCAGAGGATAATCTCTCCAGCAATATTTTGATACATGCGAAGAGTACTTCTAGTTTCAAGAAAGTATTATAACAGCTAGGGAAAATTCAATAGGATGTTGCTAATATGTGCCTCTTTATGTACCTTAGTTTGGTTGAAATATCTACAGTTCTTCAAATAAACCACAATGTTAAAACTACACAAAGCATGTAGTTCTAGCCTGATAATTTAAAATTGGATTCTTCAATAACAGAACCCATTGGCTTTTATTCATATCATAATCAGTGTGTTACTACCATCCTCACACAGTAATCTCTTATCTGTTATGTAACATTCATCCTACTGAACATTAAATATTGCATGGCATACCAAGCAAGTCTGAGTGGAGAAATTTTTGGTTTTATCCAGGGTCTGGGGTCTCTATTTGTCAAAAGTTAATATTTTTAAAGATAAAATGACTTTACAATCTATAATTACTTTCTTATCAGTTTATACATACATACGTATGTGCGTGTGAGAGAGTGTGTGTGTCTGTGTAAATAGTCTCCTGATTAGCTGGCAGTCAGTGCTCAACTTTTGATTTTAGCTCTGCAGGGTCTTTATAGATGTTATTATTGCAGAGAAAAATCAAAAATCAAAGTGAATTCTTAGTGTCACTCTTCAAGCAATAGAGATGCAATTGCTGAAATAGCAGCCAAGCATTGTGCTATACAACTAACTCACAGCTTGGTGCAACGTCCCCACTGAGAGGGAAATGTAGGGGAACTGCCAGAGTTTTACGACATCTGCTCCCTGCTGCTAATGAGCTTTAACCTGTTTCACTCTTATGAGGCTTACTGTTTAGATATTTTGCTTGCAAAATGAATTCTATAGCTGGGAGAACACATGAAAGAGGCTATGATTTGTAAAATAGGTCTGTTTAAAAATTAAAAGGTATCAGCAAGGCAGATGAAAGGCTATAATGAGTGAAGTGTTACTTAATATCAATTCAAGGGCATAAGCTCAGGTGGTACAGCTGATGCCGTTTCTGTTTTCTGTCCTCCTGAGACCCGGACTGTTGCTGTAGAAGATATTGTCTTTGTTCTGCATTCCACATCTGTACTGGTGTGTGTGTGTCTGTCTGTGTGTCTGTGTATCTGTCTGCCTACCTGTCTGTCTGAACTCTGTGTGTGTTCTCTGTGTTTAAAAGTACTTTCTGCTTTGAAGTTCTCAGTGAACCCCTAAATAAAGTCAAAGTCTTGGAGGTATGCAAACCAAAATTCTGTTCTTTCAGCAATGGTATTTTATTATAAGCAAGGATCAATGGGTTTCTTTTATATGGATGTAAAACTTTTATTAATCTTTGCTCTTTGACAATTTCATACATGTGTATAATGCATTCTTGTTTCTTTTAACTCTGTCCTCTTGTGTCTCTCTTCCATCCATGTCAATCCCCTATCTCACATTCATGTCTTTGCATTTTGTCTTTCAGTTCTCTGAATATAACCAAATCTATCTGAATGAACATGAGTTTTAACTCTTCTATGGATGCACAAGTGTCAATGATTGTCTTGTCTCAGAATCCACTAGTAGTTAACAGTTTGGTGGATGGTTTATAATCCAGTGGGTCCCTTCCTATCTACAGTTCAACGATTACCATTCCAGTTTTGAGCAGAACCTCTGTAACTTCTGTTATACTGTTGGTAGTTGCTAACTGTAACTACTATCAGATCACAATTGCAATGGCAGTATCATGCCCAGAACGTAGAATTTTGCGATCCTGCTCCTTACCGTCTAGCTCGAAACATTATTTCCACTCCCTCTGCATGATGTTTTCTGTGCCTAAGAGAGAGTGGGAGAAGTGTTCTGTGTGGGGCTGAGCACTCAATTGTCACTTATTCTCAGCAGCTTGAGCAGCAGATTATTGCAAAGGGATGGCTTTTCTGGGTAATGCAGCTGTAGCATTTGCCTATGGGTATAACATAAAGATTTAGCTCCCAAGGTCCAGTTGAAGAGCAGAAGGACGGAGAGTATAAGCAAAGAAGTCAAGACCATGAGGGGTTCACCCACTGAGACAATGTGACTGAGCTAATGGGAGCTCATCAACTCCAACTGGACTGGGAGTGTACGAGCATGGAATCAAACTAGTCCCTCTGAATGTGGTTGACAGTTAGGGCAGACTGAGGGGCCAATGACAATGGCACTGGTATTTGTCTCTACTGCATGTACTGGCTTTTTGGGATCCTGTTCTCTTTGGATGTATTCTTTGCTCAATCTGTTTGTAGTGGGGAGGGCCTTGGACTTTTCACAGGGCAGGGTGCCTTGCCCTCTCTTAAGATTGAAGGGGGTTGGAGGGTGTGTGTGTGGAGGGAGTGGGAGAGGTGTGGGAGAAGGGGAAGAAGTGGAAATTTGGATTGGTATTTTTTAAAATATAAAATAAAATAAAAAGATTTAGATGATGGTTTGTTTTCACACCTCCTTAGCTAAACAACAGTTGGAGCTTCATTCACGGGACCTTTGGGCGTTTGAGTGGGTTTATAGTACCAGGCATGAATTTCCTCCTGGGGAGCAGTCCTCAAATCCAGTTAGGAAGTAGGTGGTTATCACCACAACCATTGTATTGTTGTTGCACAGCAGTGCTTCTTGCCTAAAGGTTTAGTATTTTAATTCACAGTGTTCATCAGTGAGATCACTGATTTCTTTGTTTCGCAGTCTATATTAACAACTTTCAGAGCTGTAAAATCAGCTAGCTGAGAGAAAGTTTCCAGTTCTATTTCAGCTTGGTTTGCCCATATCTTGTTTCAAATCTGTGTAGTAACAACTCCTGCACCTACAGCTCTGGAATCATTGTGGTATAAGGGGTGGTATAAGGGGTACAAGACTGTAAGAGCCAGAGGAACAGGAAGTTTGCTTCGAGATTGTGTCTCCTAGAAATGTCATAATGAAGTCTCAAAGACATACCTGTTGAAACAACCAAAACAATGATGTAAAAAATAATCACTCAAGGGAGGAAACTCACAGGTCTCAACCCTAAACAAAGGAATGTGTAGCGCAATGAAAACAATAAAAAGGGGGGGGAAAGACACGGCAAGGTTTTCAAGGCAGCTGTATGATTTAATACTCCCAGCATCCAGGTGCAAGGGTAAATGATCTCCATCTCCATCAATGGTGAACACTGTCAGGTACAAGGAATTCTGTGGTGGTCCCTGACAGTAGCTCTTTAAGACTGTCCATGAAGACTAACAATGATGAATGAGCATGTTGTCCAATGGATTGGGTGGTTGAGTCCATTTATGGATTTTTTTATAATGAGTTGACATGTTTAATGCAATTTTTCTTGGGTGTTTATCTTGATATTTCTATAAGGTTTCTAATTATAAATGGAACATAACACTTAACTTTCCTTAAATAAATTATTTTTACTACTTAAAAAAGAACAACTACAGGCAACTAAAGAATGCCAAGAGCAGAAGAAATAGTCTTCCCCAGGGCATAGGCTCCCAATGGTAACCCCATTCCAAGTGATCAGCTCTGAAATCATTTCCATACAAGTAATAGTACATGGACTGGGCACATTGTAGTTATATATTTAAGACTCTGTGCATGTTTGTGTGTGTGTGTGTGTGAACAATTAAAGAAAGAGAGACCATGAAGTTGAGAGAAAAAATTTGAGAGAGAGAGAAAGCATGTAAAATAGGAAAAAAGGAAATGGTATACTATAATTTCAAAAATAAAATGCTATTATAAAAACTGCATGCTATCCTTAGTAGTACTGTCTTGCTGAGCTATTCCAAAGAGCAACCAAGAAGAATGGCAAGGACCTTTATTGTTCTGGGGGCTCCTGGGGCTACTCTGACTAACAAATCCTCACGATTTGTTTGTCTTACACCTGGAAATGACTTCCAATGAATTTCTTACTTCTGAGTTCTCATACCATAGGCCTCATCAACTAATCAAAACAAATGTTTTAAACTATATAGACTTTGGGATTATTGTAAAAAAAAAAGACCATAACTTATAAAACCAAATATGTAAATATATTACCCAAATATATGATAATCATCTAGACAGAAAATTCTACTTAAATTTTATTTTCTACATGTTGAGTCATTCCTCATTCAGACTCTCTAGCTTAATTTAATACATGTTTCCTGTTTTGTGGTATAGAAATGACAAATTGCAAAGTTGTATTATTTATCACAATTGGACAGAAATAATTAACAGGTCAATAGAAATTCAGGCAGGCCCCATTGATGGGAGTAAAAACATCATTTTGAGTTTTGCAGAATCATCTTCACCATTATCATCATCACATCTGTCAATAACAACTAAGCTTACAAAATGCATTCTTAAATAGAAACTAAATGTATTAAAATGTCAGCTGGCTTTCACATTACCTTTGGAAAGAACATATTTTGACACTCAGGAAAGTAAAACAGCTTACACCAATGCAATATTTCTCAATGTTTCATACTCTTGAGAGCAAGAAAGAAATTAGTACAGCTGTCTAATTTTGGTCTGCAATATTCATATTGAAATTTCACATCTACATGAGAGACCATAGACCATCAATATCTTTACCTATAACTCACAACGTATGGCAAAGCAATCTAAATATATGGCAGGTTAAATTTTAAAAACCAACTGAGTCAGCAGTCTGGGCCTGAGTGGGCCTGGGACAGCGAAGTCCACAGGAGCAGGACTGAGCCAGCGACCTGGGCTGGAGCAGGCCTGGAAGGATGAACTCCATGGGAACAAGAGCAGATCCAGACCAGGGACATTTACATAAACAGGTCTGAGCCAGCATCTTAGGCCAGAGCAGGCCTGAGACAGTGAACTCCACAGGAGTGGAGCAAACCCTGGGAATTCTGAGCAATCTCCAGGAACACAGAGTGACTGAAACCTGGGCACTGACTGTACCACGAGGAGCAACTATCTGAGACTTGGATCCACTGGCACCTGGAAAATTGATCACCAGAATCACAGACAGCCCAAACTACACCAATTAGATTAAAAGATGGGTAGACAAGGTAAGATAACATGCAATACCACAAAGAGCAACATGACACAAGAGAAATCTAGAGACCCTACAACAGCAAGACTTAAACAACCAAATATAGATGATGAAGAAGAAAATGGCCTAAAACAATAACTTCAGGAGAATGTTTGAGGCCTTTAAAGGTTAAATGAGAAATTCCCTCATAGAAATGGAACAAAAGACAAATGAAAAAATTGGAACACATCAACAAATCCCTTAAAGAAAACCAAGAAAAAGCAATCAAACATATGAAAGGAACTACTCAAGACTTGAAAACTGAAATAGAGACAATAAAGAAAACATAAGCCAAATGAATTATGCAAACAGAAATGATGAGGAAACGATCAGGAACCACAAAATGCAAACATAAACAGCAGAATACAAGAGAAGAAAGAGGAAATCTCAGGCGCTGAAGATACAACAGAGGAAATAGACTCATAAGTCAAAGAAAACATTAAATCTAACAAAAGCTTAACACAAAATATCCAGAAAGTATGAGACACCATGAAAAGATGAAACCAAAGAATAATAGACATAGAAGAAGAAGTTTAACTCAAAAGAACAGAAAATATATTTAACAAAATCAAAAAAGAAAATTTTCCTAAACTAAATAAAGATATGCCTATGAAGATACAAGAAGCGCACAGAACACCAAACAGATTGGATCAAAAAGAAAAAAATGTCCCGTACTCAAATAATAATCAAAGCAGTAAATATACAGAATAAAGAAAGAATATTAAGAGCTGCAAAGGAAAAAGGCCAAGTAACATATAAAGGCAGACCTATCAGAATTACACCTGAATCTCAATGGAGACAATAAAAGCCAGAAAGTCCTGGTCAAGTGTTATGCAGACATTAAGAGACCATGGATGCCAGCCCAGACTACTATACCCAGCAAAACTTTCAATCAGCATAGACAGACAAAACAAGATAGTCCATGACAAAATCAGATTTAACCAATACCTAGCCACAAACCCAGCCCTACACAAAATACTAGAAGGAAAATTCTAACCCAAGGAATGTTGGCTACATCAACAAAAACACAGACAACTGATGATCTCACAACAGCAAATCCCAAAAAGGGGAAAACACACAAATTAACATCACCACAACAAAAACTAAATTAACAGGAGATAGCTATCACTGGTCATTAATATCCCTTAATATAAATGGACTCAACTCACCAATAAAAAGACATAGGATAACAGAGTGGACACGAAAACAGAATCCATCTTTCTGCTGGATATAAGAAATACACCTCACCCTCAAACACAGACATCACCTCAGAGTAAAGGATTGGGAAAAAATTTTCCAATCAAATGGACCTAAGAAACAAGCTGGTGTAGCTATCCCAATATCTAACAAAAATCAAATAGACTTCAAACTAAAATCAATCAAAAAAGACAAAAAAGGACATTTCATATTAGTCACAGGAAAAATCCATCAAGAGAAAATCACAATACATCTATGCCACAAATACAAGGGCACCCTCATATGCAAAAGAAACACTTCAAAAGATTAAACATACATTAAACCCCACACACAAATAATGGGAGACTTTAATACTTTACTCTCACCACTGGACAGGTCAGGCGGGCAAAAAATTAACAGAGAAATAAAGGAACTAATAGATGTTATTACTCAAATGGACTTAACAGATATCTGTAGAATCCAAACATAAAGGAATATACCTTCTTCTCAGCACCTCATGGGACCTTCTCAAAAACTGACCACATACTCGGTAACAAAATAAACCTCAACAGATACAAAAAAAAATTGGAATAACCCCATGTATCTTATCAGATCACCATGGCTTAAAACTAGAATCCATCAGCAACACTAATTCCAGAAATCTCACAAACACATGGAAACTATCAATGCTCACCTGAATCAACAATTCAAGGTCAAGGAAAAAATAAAAGGAGAAATTAAAGACTTCTTAAAATTCAATGAAAATGACCACACAACATACCCAAATTTATGGTATACAATGAAAGAAAGCAGTGTTAAGAGGAAAATTCATAGCACTAAATGCCTAGATAAAGAAGCTGGAAAAAAAATCTCACACTTTTCTGTTAATAATGAATTAACAGAACATTTAAAAACTTTAGAACAAAAAGAAGCAAACTCACCCAAGACAACAGGAAATAGTCAAATTGAGAGCTGAAATCAACAAAATATAAACAAAGAAAACAATACAAAGAATCAATGAGATAAAGAGTTGGTTCTTCGAGAAACTCAACAAAATAGACAGACCTTTATCCAAACTAATCAAAAGGCAGAGAGAGAATTTCCAAATTAACAAAATCAGAAATGAGAAGGGGACATAACAATAGATGTGGAGGAAATACAGAGAATTATCAGATCATATTTCAAAAACTGGTTCTCCACAAAATTGAAACACTTAAAGGAAACGGATAAATATCACTTACCAAAATTAAATCAAGATCTGATAAGCAAATTAAATATGTCCATAACTGCTAAAGAAACAGAAACAGTCATCAAAAGTCTCCCAACCAAAAAAAGCCCAGGAACAGATGGTTTCAGCTCAGAATTCTAGAAGATTTTCAAAGAACTAATAACAATACTCCTCAAATTGTTCCACACAATAGAAACAGAAGGAAAATTGCCAAACTATTGTTATAAGGCTACAATTACCCTGATACCCAAACCACATAAAGACATTAATTACTAAGAAAGAGAATTACAGACCAATCTCACTCATGAACATTGATACAAATATACTTAATAAAATACTGGCAAATCAAATTCAAGAAGCATCATCCAGCATTAAGTTGGTTTCATCCCAGAGATGCAGGGATGGTTCAATATACAAAAATCTATCAACATAATCTACCATATAAACAAATTAAAAAATAAAAACCACATGACCATCTCATAAGATGTTGAAAAGCTTTCGACAAAATACAACATCCGTTCACGATAAAGGTCTTGGAGAGAGCAGGGATACGGAACATACCTAAACATAATAAAGGCAATACACAGCAAGCCAACAGCCAACATCAAACTAAATGTAGAGAAACTCCCAGCGATCTCACTGAAATCAGGAACAAGACAAGGTTGTCCACTCTCTCCATACCTATTCAATATAGTTCTTGAGGTCCTAGCTAGAGCAATAAGATAAGAAAAGGAGGTCAAGGGGATATAAATTGGAAAAGAAGAGGTCAAACTCTCACTATTTGCTGGTGACATGATAGTTTACATAAAAGACCCCAAAAATTCTACCAAGGAATGACTACGACTCATAAACACTTTCGGTAATGTAGCAGGATACAAGATTAACTCAAAAAAATCAGTAGCCCTCCTGTACACAGATGATAAATGGGCTGAGAGAGAAATCAGAGAAATATCACCCTTCACAATAGCAGCAAATAGCAAGTACACTCACTTGTGTGTGTGTGTCTTACTTTTGAGAATTTCATACATGAATTGTATTTATATAATTTTCATTCCATTCGATTCTGCTTCTACCTCCTCCTCCTATGTCTCACTGCTACCTTTGAAATTAATAACCCTTCTTTTGTTATTGTTGATTATGTCTGTCTGTCTGTCTATACAGACAGAAAGTATACGATATATATATGTGTGTATATATATATATATATATATAGAGAGAGAGAGAGAGAGAGAGAGAGTCTGTCTATGCTTACATCAATCTAATGAGTTCATTTAGTGTTGTTCATATATACCATGTGTTTAGACTGACCCTTTGGGATTGGATAACCCGATACAAGTTTTGTTCTGAAAGAAAACTGATTCTATTTCTCTCAGCAGTCCCAGATTGTCTATAGCACTTCACCTAGGCATGAGACTTTGTGAAAAATTCCCACTTCTGTGTTGGCATGGCAACTGATGTTGTCATTATTCATGTTTAAGCATATTGTTGACCTTAAACTGGTAAGCAAGGATGGGTGATAATGTCGAGAGAGAGGGAAGTAGAGTGATAAATAACACAGGCGTTTAAAAACCCATAGAGAAACATAACTTTTTAAATTTGCTTAAGAATACAGTGTCTATATGTGTGTGTGTGTGTGTGGAAGAGTGGCTAAGTGGACTTATGCTACATGGGGTGATAATATTACCCAATAGACTAGGAAAATCTCCAGTGCTAGGTATCAGCAGTCTCCTTTCAAGTTGTTGGTAAGAACAGTCCAGAGATACCTAAAACAATATAGGCCTTTGCTATTGTCCTTAGCAGCCACCCAGAACTTGAATGTAAGATTCTATTTCTGAAGACATGCCACGCTTTGAACATAGGACTTGAAGAACTGAGCTAGAACTCACCAGAAAGCCTCCCTCTGAGGACTAACTCTTGTAGTATCTGAAGACACTGTGCAAGCTGCCAACCGAATAAATAAATCAGTAGTCCTAGCCATCTGTAAGGCCTACAAATGATAACGACCAACCAGCAAGGTAGCCCCATTGGTGCTATAGTGACACTTTTATCATAGGGGTACCCAACAGTTGTCTATTTGGACTGAAGGCCTACTGGGCAGAAGGGAAGTCATGCCTGGCAACTAGTCCCCTATGGCATCATAGACCCTAAAGGAAAACCTACTATTTCCATTTTTCTAAGCACATATAATTTCTAGCTATAGTCCAGATACTAATAATCACAGATAACTGTAGCTCTCGCCCTTCCTCAAAGAAATGTCTTTCTGTGGCAGCTGAGAGTATTACAGAGATATACAGCTGATCCAAATGAAGAAAACAAGTGACTGTAGGAGTCTCAGCTTCCATTGAAACATCTAAAATGCAACCGCTATATATAAGTTTCAAGAGAAAGGACAAAAGGAGGCATGAGAAAATTGTGAAAGCCAGAGGACCAGGTTGCCTCCTCCAAGAGAGTGTCTTCTAGACATGACAAGAGAACTTCACTCAAGTGTGCATTTTCATTTCATAGCGCTTTCTCAAAGGGAATATGTATAGAAGAGCAGAACTTTAAATATTACATGCAATGCCTATTTCACTGCAGGCATGAGTAATACACATTAAATTTTTATTAAATTGATATCTCTAATTGATTTAAAAGGATAAGATACATCTCTTTCAGGATAATAGGCAAATTTGTTTTCTGACCAAGGAAGTACTGTCAAGGTCATTAGATACACAGACATAGTGTATCTAATACATACTTTTGTATTCTAAATCATGCCTTTTTTTAAAAAAAGGCAACCAAAGATGGAAGAAGGCCTTGAGATAATATTTTTAGACTCAGTATAAATTAAGGACTTGCCATTTAACAATTTATTTAAGTTTTTCTCAGTTTTACCATTTTAATTCATTACTTTATTAAATTGTTAATACATTTGGCAGTAACATTTTTCTAATTATTATAATACTCATAACATAAATTTGGGAAATCCATTATGATATAGAGAAACAAAACTATCTCTCTCTTCCCAAAGTCAATGACAATTAAACATGTTGATACATATTCTTACCAGTATTTCATTATGTAATATAATAATACATTTTAATATTTCTGTTATCTGGGATAAATATTTTCTATATTTCTAGTTATTTTCTGTGTGAATATTTACAATCATTTTCCTAGAATAGATTTCTAAACTTGAATTTAGGGGAATAAACTGAATGAATATTTGAAAATTTGGGTAAATTATTCTGGAGAAAAATGTTAGCTTAAAACTTGTATTGAATAACCATCAGAAAGCAAGCCTGTGCTAAATTATCAGGGATTCAAACTATGTCAGATATATTCTTTGTTAGGATAGAGCTTATGCTTGAGTAATTGTGTTATTTAATGATAGACTCTAACTATAGACTGATTTTTAATCACTTGTTTGGGATTTTGTTTGCTCTGAGACAAGCTTTCACTGACTGGCATTGAACTCACTATGTAGCCCAGGCTGGCCTTATAGTCACAGAGATTCACTTTCCTCTGCTTCCTGAGTATTTGGTTTAAAGATGTGTGTTACCGCACCAGGCACCCAATCACTGATATTATAAAAATAACTTCCTAGTTTTGGGAACTAATCAAAATTTTCTTATATAATAAAGAAATTTTTATGTTATCATCAAAGTTGCTTTTTGTAAAGAATTAGTTATACATTGAAAATTAGTTTAATTTGGTTTTCAAATGTAAATGACTTTTTTATTTGATTACAGGTTGTGTATAAAAGTAATTATTTTCAAAATGGTTTACCATGACCCATTGCTAACACTGCACCATTGCTAATCTATGCTTCTAAAGTCCTGGCTTAATTGTGTTTTATATCTCCTTTTTCTCTAAGTCTGGCCACTGTCAGCAAGTACATGCCACTCTGAGAATTATCAAACTGCAAGAGACATAAGGAAGGGTGGGTAGAAATGAACAATCTTCCTGGGTAAAGATGAATGACAGAGAGTTTCCACTGACATTTGATAACAACCATAACTGACAAAATATATATGCATACAATTGTATGAATGAAATGATAATCTAGGAAATCCTTCATCAATACCTTTAGCTAGAATTAGGCACCATTCTCTGTTGTTTCTAACCATGTATTAGAAACATTACTCATGTGAATATTCCACTTACCTCCTGAAGATATTGCAGTCTGAATTCAGTGGTTAAGACAAACTATTTTGTGCAGTTAAGCATGCTAAGAAACAGAAAGAACAATAGAATTATCGGATAAGGAGCCAGAAAAAAGACATCAGATGACAAAGTCAGGGCAAGCCATGGTCAATGCTTATCTTCTCCCTTCCTTTTCCACACTTTTGACTAACGCGTGATAATGGTTTTTGTAGCCCAATAGTGGAAGATATTAAGTTTTCAGAGTGAAGAATAAAGGGAGGAGAGTAAGGATAACCACATATCTATTTTGAACAGCTCCTCTGTGAACCTGTAAAATGCCTTACATTTTTAGAGGAGCATTATCAGACTATAAACTAAATTTTGTGGGTGCCTGTAGGCACAGCGATACACACAGAATAATTATCATCTGCTCTATGAAAGTGAACTCTATCTTAGACCTAGCATTTCTTCTGCATAGTTTCTGGAGATGTACAAAATGTAAATTTTACTGCTAAAGCAATCTCAGCCAACGGGAAAGTTTGTCTCAGTGTTTGACTTGAACTAACAGAGTTTCTCTTGGGTTGATCGCCTCAACAGAACCCGAGAACCTTGGGTAACAAGATGGGCTTTAGGCTCAAATGAACAGGCATTTCTTTTCTTCTACTTCAAAGCTTCACTATTTCATCTTTTCAAACTCTTTTACTGAATGCAGTGCAGAATTATATTGACAAGGGTGGAATTTATCTCCAAGAGGAGACAGCTATGCTTCTGTTAAGTGCTAATATAACATTTATGTGTTGGTGCCTTAATAACAGCCCAGCTTACCTAATGAAAGTTGAAAGCAAACAGTACTCTCTGAGATTTTATTATGACTGAAGTGACTGCAATTTGAGGCAAATTATCCCTATTTTTGTTCCCATATCAAAAACAGAGCCACTAAAGCAATTGCCACATGTTTGGTATGGAATTAGGCTCCACTCTCATTAATCTACAAGGAAGAGCATTTTTCATGTAAACAGCTCACAAGGGTCAGAGAGAAGAGCTGTTTCTGTGAAAAATGCTTGTCAATAACTTTGTGAGTGAATTTTGAAATAAAGTGCCTGTAGCCTGTCATTATTCCTTCCTCTCGGAGTCGAGCGTGAGTGGATGAAAATTGAGCCTGTGAATTGAAAACGGGGTGAGTGTTATGGCCTTATCGACTCCAGGTAAAACGACTGTTTTAACTTGTTATTATTTTTCCATTCAGAGGTCAGGCAATGTACAGTATTACCAGCATGGACTGCAGTGTAAGCAAATTGGTATACAAAAAGGCTATTATCCACACTCACGGGGTAGAGGAAAGCATAAGTCACCAGGATCCAGGAGACGTGTGATCTCTCCAGAAATGAAATAATCAACAGGGCTTTGCAAAAGAATGGTGTGGGTGTGTAAGAATGAAGCTCCAAGGAGACTGAAAATTATAAACCTGGGTAAACACACAATCACATGTGTAGAAGGCAGGTAGAAATTATGCATCCTAAGATCCATTTTAAAGCACACTCTAATTATTCTGGTTTGTAGAGAAATTGTGGGGCCACACTGAATTTTAGAAACCCCTACCATACATATTACCTTGATGCTTCCCGCACTGACCTTACCATAAAAGTTTTTAGTTGCTAGATTTTCAAATCCACTTGACATACCCTTTTTCAAAGCTGAAAGTTTTCTGAGTTCTTCCTTAGAGAAAAGAGGGGTTTTGGAATATTAAAAATCTTTCTTTTAACTTGAAAATTATTTTTATCCATGCTGAAGAACACCTTAGAAATTTTAGTATGGTCATGTTAAATTGGACAGCTCTCCCTTCTCTCTCTCTCTCTCTCCCTCTCTCTCTCTCTCTCTCTCTCTCTCTCTCTCTCTCTCTCTCTCTCATCAGGTAGGTCCATAGAAGTATGTGTGTATTCCTGGCATTCAAATTCTTATTTTTTTCTATTTCAGAAAGCCATGCGTTGTTTCTGTCCTTTGATATTGACTGATTCCTCTATAGACTCTGGTGGTCAGAAAATAGTCAGATACACCTGAAAACTAAAGAGCTCACTATGATTAGAAAGTGTGTTTAGGTGAAGACAGTTATGTATAATTATGATTCCTAAATAATATAAATTCAAATTCCAGAATAATACAAAAATATTTATTGTTTTGTTTTTACAAAGAGTTATTTTGCTTTTAATTATACGTATATGAGAAGGGATATGTAGAAGCATGCGTACGGGTGTCCACAGCATCCTTAAGAGGGTAGCAGATCGCCTGGAGCTAGATTTAGAGGTCTTTGTGAGATGCCCGTGTGGATGCTGTGTACCAGGAGAACTTCTGCTTTCATTAAGGAAGGATGAGACCCGGTATAACAGAAAGATAAATATGAAAAGAATGCAATATTCATGAAGGTAAGGGCTTTTGATTTTGTCCAATTACATATCCTACCTACTTAAATTAGTATCAGGCATACAGCAGCAGATTTGACATCTCTCCAAACTCTGGTGAATGCTAAATGAATATGATAGGTACATTTAGGAGACTCTGGAATACCAACAAAAGACCAGTAAATAAAGTAAATACACTTTTGACTCATTAAGTTGGCATGGCTAGAAAAAACTGGTGCAGAACCTTCCATTTTAAGTTAACAAAAACTCAAAAGCCAGGGTTAGAAAGAACAGAGAATTCGGCTGCAGCAATTAAGTAAAGGGTGAGAATGTAGTCGTTTGAAGTAACCAGTAGCCACACAGTAAAAATCTTTGGAAGCCATGTTAAGTTTGAAATTTAGATGAAATCTATTGAGAGAGTTTAAGGCAGGAAGAGCTTAAGTAATGAACACGTGCAGATCTGTTTTAGGAAAGGATGACTGAGGATGCAATGTGACAAGTGATGGGGAATGGGTGGGGCTGAGCAGACCAAGTCAGAAAGCTTCACAGAAATCCAAGGAATATATATGTAGCCCTGGTCTAAACCAAGGCAAATGTAAACGGATGTAGGAAATTGGCATATTTTTGCAAGATTTCCTTGGCTGTTTGAAATAGGTGAAGCAGTTTGAAATAAGGAGTTAAAGAAGACAGAAGGGAGAAAGACCAGACTCATATTTCCAGTCTTGGCCAATGAGGCATAGAGAGGATACCTCCCAAAGTAAGGAGACATATTTGGAGGGAAATTCACAACAAAGTTGAGTTGTCAGCCGTTTGAGCTTTTGTAGATCAAATTTCTATAGCTATCTCAATCTTCCTACAAGCCTAGGCTAGATTTTGAGGGATCCATCACAACTGGGTAAAACACACTTGGGAACCTATTATCTAATATTTATAAGCTGAGTTTGCGTACATGGACTTAAGTTACATTTACACAATGAAGTAGTTTTCTTGAGTTGAGGAAATAGCCAAGTGGCTAAGAGTGCTTGCTGTGTTCAAGCATTAGGGCCTGAGTTCAGGTCCAGGTACCTATCTAAAAAGCCAGGCTTGGTGTTATGCACCCCTTTGACCTCAGAACTGTGGTGGTGTGTGGGCAGAGGTAGGAAGGCGGTTGTGAGTTACCCCTGGCTCTGAGGACTCATTTCTCTCGTCCTCATAAAGGACCAAAACACAACAGCTGCCCTTCACATCCCTCCCTATAGCTTCTTAAGCAAGGGATGAAAACCAAAGACCAAAGAGGCTTAAGAACTGAACATTTTAGCTGACTCATGAATCAATTTCCAATACGAATGGTAGAGGAGAGTTCTCTTTGCCTCAACAAACATTTTGATTGTCATTGAAAAGCCTCATGTAAATTGTGATCATGGTTCATTTCAATTTCTCATATTATCCTAGATTACACTGAGAAGACTCTCAGTGATTTCAGAGTTGCAGCTCAGGCCTTGCTGTAGTTGTATCCAAAGCCAGTATTTTCAAATTGACTTGTACTTTTGTAGAAGTTAGCTTTTAAAATGCATTATTTCTTTGACTTGGCATTTCTACAGTGAATAACTACCCACTCACTTTTCTCTAAATATAAATTTCAACATGCCAAATCTTCCTAATGCAAGACAGTTTTTGTAATCTTTGCGTCCCTTGGTGATTGCTCCTCTGAAGACTAAATGGCACAGCAACAAGTGTGTTGTGCAGATGCAGTGGGGGCTATTTCCATTATGTTTGGGAAAGAGAACGAATCACAGGTGTCTCGTCACCTGGCTCCTTCACAGACAGTTAGGTACAGAATTCTTTTTGTACCTGTTCTGGCTCAATCGCCCTTTCAATACCCCACTGTCTGCAAGCAGCAAAGAAAGAGAAGGGGTGTAGGGGGAAAAGATGAAATGGCTGTTTAACATGCACATCCTTACCTACCCCGTGCTCTGAAATCATCTCATATTGGGAAAAACTGACACTATTTTCACAACCACAGTTGAATTCTTTGAGAAACTGAATGCACCGTGATAGCTTATATTACACCATCTTGTATCAACTTCCGTTCCAAGGGAACACTGTATGCCTTTTATGAAAATAATCATGGGCATATTTCTTTATACCTGTATGCCAGTAGTCAAGAGCAAAGTTTATACATTCACATTTTATGAGCACGAAAATTAAGTATTTATTGATCTATATTAATTTAACTAATGTAGTACTCTGAAATTCAGCATGCTGTTTTCACCTATTTAAGCTAGAGCAATATTAGAAGGAAATCCAACTGGACATTCTTTAGTAGATTTCCAACATAAAACAAAGAAATCAATGAAAATGTGGCAATGAACAAGTACTACTTGCTTGAGGAGGAGGAGTGAGGAGGGAGTCTGCCAGAAACCGGTTGTCACTCCACTAGACTAATTTTAGAGAGAAAAGAAGTCAGTGTGGTAAAATGAATTTCCTTTCTGTAGCTTGCCTGATTGCTGACATTCTGAAATCTCATAATATTCTCTGAATAAATTATCCTCATTTTGTTTAAAAAGAAATTTAACATACATTTAAATAGCGCCGTTGTGCTGAAGAGGAGCAGTGCTGAGCTGTGCATTCCACTAATGGCATCGGGTGCAGAGTGAGTCATCATGGTTTTTATTTATTCATTCATCCTTGGATCCTTTTAAAAGTCTCCAAGGCCCTAATGACCATCATCATTATCATCAGTAAGAACCACTTTCTGGTGCAAAGGCAATAGGCATTAAATTTAGAGGCAGCATTAAATTATCAGTACAGAGGGCTTAGAACGGTGCTACACTCATATTCCTGAATACGATACATGGGATGTTCATAGAGCAGCAGGCAGGCAGATTTCTGTCTAAAGTCTATGGTTAAGGTCCTCTCTTTACAAGGCAAAGTCTTTGGCTCAGGAGAGGATGCAGGCCAGGTCTGTACCGTATTTTGAGTCACTGGGAGAATAAGTAACCCAAAATAGGTGATTCCTAATTATTTGTTTATATATTTATACATATAATTTTAAAAATTATCTGCATGAGAAATTGTATTTCAAGGTTTTCTCCCATCCAGCAATCTTCCTTGGCTATCTAAAGAATAAGATTTTATTTAAATGTGGAAAGTTTTTGAACTAATTGCTAAGTCCTTTCCATCTCACAATTGTTTTAAACATCCCAGTGTCATCTGATGAGCAGAACAGAAGCCTGGTTTTTCTGAGTTATGTCCAGCAAAAGAATTAGAACTGCACGCATAGGTCCAAACTTCACTCATGTGGGAATAAGCTTATTGTCACTTCTAAAAGTATGGGCAAGTTTATACATAGAGATAGGTGTTAATACACATGGCAGTTCCAAGTTCCCTCCCTCACTCACACTTCCTCCACAGTTTGGGCAGCTGAGAGAGTTCAGAAGTTATCAGAAGGAAGGCAATGCAAAAATGGTCTTACAAACCCCTGGAAATACTGGTGGTTACACAAAGGTCTCAGAACTTACAGCAAGGCAAACAGGAAACCATTGTTAAAGGGCCCATTCCCATATACTAGCTAAATCTAGAACTGCTAGTTGCTTGGTTTTGAAGTAAGTGGTTAGGAATTTGGAATAATTAATCTTTTAAAAACTGCTGAGTCTTATTAAAAAAAAACAACCCATACATCTCTGCACAGAACTGGAAAAAGGAATACAATGGAATACACAACAAAATGTTTAGGACAGAAGACTGCTGGCAAACTTCAAATGTGATCAGAATTTATTTTTTTTTAATGTAGAGTGACAAACTCCTTTGTAAGGACAGCTGACCATTTTTTTCAATGCTTCTGTGTTCTTTTCTGTAAAGTATAAGAGCTGACTAGCCTAGCCCAAGTTTAAAGTAGCTACAGCTACCAGTTTAGACGATGTTATGAAGCTCTTTTTATTCATTAATAAATGTTGTTCTTGTGGGAATTGCTGCTGTTTTTCTGGAACATACGCTGGTTTGGAAAAGAGTGTGCATGTGGTTTCATGCCTCACCCCTTTCATTAATAAAGAGACTCATGTTTGCCCCTAAACATTAACATTTAAAAGATGCTGCTTTTACTGTGTATGGTTAGATTAGATTTTCCTAATCTAGGCAGATTCCAAGTACAGGCTGTGGAAGACTCATTTCCATGGAACAAATCAAAAACAGTGGAGCATTCTTTCTTACTCCGAGCATTCCCTTTGAAGGTAATACCCATTAAGCTACATTCCCTAGAATTGTTTCAGCTTCTGAACCACCTTGCCACCACAGGTAGACCTGGGTTCTCATATGGCTTATAAGTTTATGATGCTCCACAATTGAAAAATGGTTTTCCAGTTTTGCATCTTTCAGAATTATTTCCACTATAATTCTCAACATCATAACTGCTCATATTTTAAAGACTTTTGAAGAAAATAATTTTCTGTTTACATTCCCCCTTGTTCCAATAGTTGCATTATAGCCATCTTTTATGTGTCTCTACAATGTTCATGGAGGCCAATGGAGAATCTTACACTTGTGTGGCTAAGATTTATAGCTGTGAAATTCATTCTTCATCCTTGCATTTGTGGAGGAGGGAAAATACTTTCCTTCTATCATTACATGTTAAACTTAATAAGACCCATTCTTTCAGATTTGACTTAAGATCATCTGTATTCTGTCTTAGAATGATCTTTTCCTCTAGGTATAAGAAGGACATTTCTCATGTGACAGTTACCATATATAAGGGTAATATATCCTGAATTCCATTTGTTTCAAAAGAGATATGAAAAGTTAGAGATATTCTCATTACTGTAGAGCTTGACTGTTGATCATAGTGATATAGACCACTTGCAATAAGAAAAAAGGGGATAGATGTATGGAGTGAGAGGGAGAGAGTAGATACTGAGGAAGAGAGAGAAGGAAAGAGGGAAGAAGGTTCAGAGGGAGAGAGGGGTAAGGGGTAAAGGAATGCACTGTCATCAATTTTTGCATGCATGTGGGCAAATTCAGTATATAGAAATAACCCTTTAATTATATGTGTGTTTGTCCCAGTATGAATAGGTACATATGAGGATATATGGACATGCATGTGGAAGGCAGAGAAAAACTGGTTGTCATCTTCAGGAACAGCAAGCAATTCTGTTGAGACAAGGTTACTCATTGGCCAGAGTGCACCAAATTGGATAGGATGGCTGACCAGGAGCCCTAGGAATTCCCCTTTCTCTCCATGTACAGTGCTGGAATTGCAAGCACACGCCACCTAACCTGGGATGTTTGTGTGTGCTCAGGTCCTCCCAAATGGGAGGGAAGGACTTTACTGACTGAACTATCTCCCTAGAACTAAAGAGTCTCCCTGTTGTTATCAAGAGCAATTTGATTTTTTTTTGTCTTGTAAGGAAAATGAGCCAACAATCATACTACAAGAGCATTTGTTCAACTATGTTCATAGCAGCATTATTTGTAATAGCCAGGACCTGGAAACAACCCTCAAGTGAAGACTGGATAAAGAAAGTGTGGCACATCTACACATTAGAGTACTAATCATCAGTAAAAAATAATGACATCTTGAATTTTGCATGCAAATGGACGGAATTAGAAAACATCATCCTGAGTGAGGTAACCCAGATCCAAAAAACTGAATATGGTATGTACTCACTCATAAGTGGATACTAGTCATAAACAAAGGGCAATGAGCCTATAGCTCAGGATCCTAGAGAAGTTAAGTAATGAGGTGAACCCAAAGAAAAACATATATAGACCCACATGGAAATTGGAATCAGACAAAAATTTCTGCTGTTTGGGGGCACTGATAATCTTATGGGGACCTAAAGAAAATTTAAAATTATAATCAAGTCCTATATGGAGTATCCTGTGAGGCTTGATCATCTCAGGCAGCAGTCTTGAATCTGTTCTGGATTTAGAACTCAGATATCTGGGCCATCTGTTCCTACCGGAGATTTCTCAGGTGGTCTTCCTTGATCAAACCTGATCTTTCTTAACACAGAATGAATCCACATCTTCTCATTTCCTGTGGAAACAAAAACAAAACCTCTTCTCCAAAGTAACATACCTTTTGACTTCAATTTTGAAGTCAAGGTATTTTCAAAATACCTATCTTGGATTAATTCAGCAGCATTTATAAGCAAATATCTTTTAGCAGCTGTTGCTCTTTCCTCAGCATTAAAACAGTTCAAAGAGAACACAATAAAATACAGTATCCAGACTCTGTGTATTTTCCATCTTTATGTGGCTTTATTTTAATCTCTATTTCTTTTATTTTTACTTTTAATTTTTGGCTTTTGAGATAGGTTCTCTGTGCATCTTTAGCTGTCCTAGAACTCCCTCTGTAAACTAGGATGTCCTTGAACTCACAGATATCCACAAGCCTCTGCCTCCCAAGTTCTAGGATTAAAGGTGTGTGCCACCACACCTTGAATTCACAGAGGTCAGCCTGCCTATGTCTCCCAAGTGTTGGGATTAAAGGCGTGTGCCACCACACCTTAAACTCACAGAGGTCTGTCTACCTCTGCTTCCCAAGTGTTGGGATTAAAGGTGAATGCCACCACAACCAACTACTCTCTTTTTTCCTTTTCTCTTTTAAGGACTTTAACTTTTTTCTTTTCTCTCCCAAGCATGCATATTTTTTAACACACTGTAAACCATTTAGAGGTTTTCTTCATCTTTGACTCTCTCTTTACTGCATATCTCTCTTTTTCTGACCACGTGAGTCTTTAATTTGCTAAGCAATATGGAAAGGATTAAGGCCGTGGCTTAGACTGCTGGATCCAGCCCATTTTTTGGCTTTCTGAGATTCCAGCCTCATGGCAGAGGTACCGGCTGGAGCCATGTTTATTACCACAACTCTATGGCATTTCAAGGTCCCTGCCAGCAAGCAAGCTGCAGCAGTCTGCTCACAAACCACACTCAAATGCTCTGTATCTGGGCCTCCTGCCTGAAAGAGTCAGAGTTTGTGCTGGCAGGACAGCCCAGAAAGCTGGCATTTTAAAACAGCGTAGCTTTTTTCCTGCTATGGCTGAAAACCAAAAAGCATGTGGTCAGGTTTCATCAACACCATTTAAGTGTTTCGTGGCAGGGCCTCTCCAAAGAGCTGCAAGGTTTTGCAGCTAAAGCTGAGTCAGGAAGCCTCTTTTAAATGAGAAGCATTTGGCTCTAGCAAACAGAGCCCACCTAAGGAAATTCTACTATCAATAAGCTGTGCTTAACTCTATTCTTTTGTCTAGAATTACTTCCCAAGCTCTGTCAGGCTTTATGTAGATGTAGTCGTCCACACGTTGGGCACCATTTGTTGTCTGAGTTTTCTGTCCTGCCTGGTTTCCGCAATTGTTAAGTCCCAAAGAAATCACACAGAGGTCTACATTAACTATAAACTGATTGGCCCATTAGCTCAGGCTTCTTATTAACTCTTATAACTTATATTGGCCTATTATTCTAGTATATGTTAGCCACACTGACAGATCCCCTTTTCATACACTGTTCCTTTCTAGTTTCCTAACTTTCATAATATTAGAAATGAAACACACAAATCTAAGAATTTCAACATAACATGCATGCTTGTATTTCTGGTTCTGAGTTGTCTCACTCAGCATGGCTGTTTCCAGTTATTTCATAATTTCAACTTTAAGAGCTGAATAATATTCTATTATATAAATGAGAAACATTTTCATTCCCATTTTGCAGTTGATGGACATCTCAGCTGTTTCCATTTCCTAGCTACTGTGAATAGAGCAGAAGCAGTATGGACAAGCATGCATCTCTGTGGTATGAAGATATGAAGCCTCTGTGCATATGCCTAAATGCCCAAATACAGGATAGCTTGATCTTACATTAAATCTACTTCCATAGTTTTGAGGAGTGAACACACTTATTTATCCACTTATACTCCCATCAACAATGAAAAGTCATCCCCTCCTTTCCCACAGCCATGCCAGAACCTGCTGTCATTTTTTTTAATGTTGACTCCTTTGAATGGGAGAAGCTGAAATCTCAAAATAGTTTCAGTTTGCATTTCCCTGGTGGCTAAGATATTGAAATTTTTAAAAAATATTTTTTAGTTTATGTACATTTCACCTTTTGAGAATTTTTATTTTGGTTCCATGCCCTGATTTTAAATTGTATTATTTGTTTTCTTGATGCTTAACATTTTTAGTCCTTTGCATATTCCAAAAACTAACCTTCTGTCAGATATAAAGCTGATAAAAAAATGGTTTGTTCTTTTTTTTACCATTCTGTAGTCTGTATCTTTACTTTAAAGAGCAATGTCCTTTACTGTACAGAAGCTATTTCATGTGGTACCATTTCTCAATTGTTAGTCTTAACAACTGCAATATTAATTCCCAGTAGAAAGGTCTTTCCTATGTCTTTAATCTCAAGCATATTTCCTATGTTCTACTCTCTAAGATTCAGGGTATAGTGTCTAGTGTGGGTGCATTGATCAATTTGGAATTGAGTTTTTGTACAGGATGAGAGATGAAAATCTAGTTGCATTACTCCACATGCAGCTGTGCAGTTTTACCCACACCATTTGTTGAAGATGTATGCATTTCTGGCATTTCTGTAAAACAAAAATTAGGCAGCTGTAAGTATGTGGATATATATTTGTATTTTTCCTGGTAGTTGTATCATGTAACTTGTGGAGTCGAAAGCTGGGTGATGGCTTCCTCCCTTCCTCCACTCCCATCTCTCGTTGTGAGATATTTGAGCAAACTGTGTAAAGATGTGTCCTTGTTTTACCTTCCCTGTCTGAGGCACCTGATTGGTTTAATAAAGATCTGAATGACTAATAGCTGGCCAGGAGAGGGCAGGTGGGACTTCAGGGCAAAAATAGGAACTCTTAGAAAAGGAAAGACAGATTTGCCAGTGAGATACATAGGAAGTTAGATGTATATTATGGAAGAGAGGAAAAGAGCTAGGTGGCAGAATGTAGATTGATATAAATAGGTTAATGTAAGTTATAAGAGTTATTTGGGATCAAGCCTAAACTAAGGACAAACTTTCCTAATTAATAAATCTCTGTGTCATTATTTGGGGGCTGGTGGTCCAAAGAAAGTTTGATAAGATGGTATCTCAAAGTTGTTTTGATCTGCATTTCCCTGATTGCTAAGGAAGTTGAACATGACCTTAAGTATCTTTTGGCCATTCGAACATCCTCTGTTGAGAATTCTCTATTCAGATCCTTACCCCATTTTTTAATTGGGGTATTTAGAATTTTAATGTCTAGTTTCTTGAGTTCTTTGTATATTTTGGAGATCA